>PVHX01000957.1:0-239532 GCA_004024805.1 Geosciurus inauris
AGATGCAGTTTGTGCTGGTTTTCTCCTACAGTGACCAGCCCTCCCCTTTGTGTGTCCTGCTCATCTTCAAGGCTGCTTCCTTTCCTCCCCTAACACACAGAAGTTCTTATTATCAACAGGGAATGCTCATTATTCTCTTACTTTCTCTCTTTTTCTTCCAGAAAGGCATTTCTTGTGTGAATCTGTTCAGGCTAAAACAGGCATTCCTCATACTTCACTAATAAGCCTGACAGCTCATTATGTGAAAAAATTTCTTAAGAAAATAACAATTTTGCATAATTCCACTGAGTTTCAGTCCCCCTTAGGCCACACATAGTTTCCATGAACAAGGATTAGAGTTATTTTTATTTGACCAGTAGAAATGAGGACTGTCCTGTCAGAACAGACCATGAGCATATTTCTTTAACTCCAGGAAATCATCTCCGGCTTATTTCTGGGGAACACAATATACATTGAGGCAAAGACTATATAAAAGTGGTATAAAAATAAAAGCATATAGTTTGATATAATTTCCCCCTCTATTGATTCATGGGTCTGTCATGAGTCCAGTTCTATGATCAGAGCTGTACCTTTTTTTGTCTTACTGGGTAGATAAAGAGAATCCGGGGTCTGACTGTCTCTACAGCACCATATAAAGCTTTTGCTTTTAGATTCCTCCCTATGGCTGCCATGTAAAGGAGCACAAGATGGTTTTCATAAAAGAATATTTCTGCAGTCGTCATACAGGGTAGAGCCTTTTGGAAAAAAGCACTTAGAAATCTATATGACATCTGTACTTGCCTTTGAAATCTAGGGAGTGATGGGAATAGTAATAAAGTTTGATTTACAAGTATATCCTAAAGTGAGTGATGAGCAGCAGGAGTTAATGAGTTACATCTCTCCTCCTCACAATTACTCTACTGTTCCATAAGGCCAGAGGATTAATAGCATCATAACAATTTAGGAGGGATCTGGAGGACAAGTTAGCAATATATTCCACCAACTTGTTGTCTTGCTTATGGGTTTCTGGAATTAACTTCCCTTTGCTTTATTTAATATGGTGATCTCTCTAGAAGTGCCAGTAATGACAGATTAGATTTCTTTATTTCTTAAGGCAGAAATATCTGGTCACCTAAATAATAGAGTCCATGTCTCTTTCAGCAAGTATGACAAAAATTTTTAAAAAACCAAAAAACGGAAGAAGTAAAGACTCCACTTACTTTAGTTCCTGGTAACCCTGGTAAGCCTGGTTCCCCCTGAGGACCAATGAAACCTGGTTCTCCCTTTGAAAAGATGGGCATAAAAGGTCATTATTCATTTGATAGTAAATAAAGCTAAATTCATTTCCTCCCATTGGTATTTTATTTCCTTGATCATATACCATATTTTTGCTGAGATCAAGCTATTGTCTATAAAATTAATCAGAACTGGTTTTGATCTAATGAAAACTCTTTGAGAAGTACTCCACAAAATTAGATCAATTGTTTCACAATTTCTTTCCTCATCTGTTGTCCAGCATTTCTTTATCACTTACCAAATTTAGACCTGTTGTGTTTGGGTGGATGTGATAGGTGGCCTCCAACATGGGCTTCAGTGATCCCACTCCTGTGTACATGTCCTTGTGTAATCCCCTCCCCTTGAGTATGACTGGGTTTGTTGACTCACAGCTAATGCACAGAATATACTGAAGTGATAGGCTTGCACTTCTGAGTCTAAGCTGTAAAAAGACAGAGGTGGCTTCCACTTGGGGAGCCTCTTATTTTTCCTTACTTGGATCTCTTGCTTTGGGGAAGGAAGCTGCCATATTGTGAGCAGCCCTTTGGAGAGGCCCACATTGTAGACTGAAGCCAGCCAATAACCACATGTATGAGCTTGAGAGTGGACGCCTCAGGCCTGTAGAGTCTTTCATAAGACTACAGTCCTGTAGACTGCAGCCTCACAGGAGACTCTGAGCCATGCTGTGCTTGTATTCTAGTCCCTCAGAAACTGTGAGATAATTAACATCAGTTGTTTGAAGCTACTCAGTTTTAGGGTAAGATAGTAGGCAGCAAGAGGTAACTTTTCTGATAGATATGGCTAGGGAAGAGACTTGGGAATGTAAAGCATGAAAAGAAAAAAATCTCCTTCTTTGCCATATCTCCAGAATCTTTATTTCCACCATCTGTAGAAACTCCAGTTGTAGTATAATAGGACCTACATTTGGTCTTGATCCCCAATTCTTGGCACAGACCTCCTAAAACCCTGAGGATATTCTTAATGGTAGAGGCAAGGAGAATTTGTTACTCTTAACCAGTCTTTTCCAACCATACCTGAGTTTATACAAATGAGGTGACTCTTGTTGGGCCCCTAATTGGCTTCAAGATGGGAACTGGTTGCCAGAGGAACCAATCCTGTGATTAGAGGGTTGGAATTTACTGCTCTACCTCCTGATCTCCAGCAGGGGTGAGCTCAGTCACCAAAGGCCAGTGACTTCATCAATCATGCCCATATAATGGAACCTCATTGAAAACGCCAAAAGCAGGGACCTGAGAGCTTCCAAGCTGGTGAACACATTTATGTGCCAGGAGGATAGACCATTCCAACTCCACAGAGAAGAGGCTTTTTGTGCTCTTAGGACTCTTCCAGATCTTGCTTCTGTACTAATTCACCTGGCTATTCCCTTTACCCTTTATAATAAACTTAAATAGTAAGTATAGCATTTTCCCGAGTTCTGTGAGTCATTCTAGCAAATTAGCAAATGTGAGGGGTTGTTGAGAACCTGTAGGTTTGGAGTCATGTCAGATTTAAGTGCTAGTAACCTGGGAATTCCATACCTGCTACTGGCAAAGGGAAATGAGGTTAGTCTTGTGGGACTGAGTCCTTAGATGTGTGGGGTCTGTCTGGTACTAAAGTAGTGTCAAAACAGGATCAAATTGTAGGATACCCAGTAGGTATCAGAATCAGAGAGCTGAAAAACTGATGTTGGAAAAGACACCACATATTTGGTGTCAAAAACAAGAACAACAACAACAACAAAAACCTGAACTAGTGTTCACATTGTCTTGGATATCTATTAAGTTTTATTTTCTTTTTAACTATGGAAGCGCAAGAGTCAACTCCCTAAAATCTATACCAAAAATTTAAAGCAAACCATAATGGCTTTGTTCCCATATTTACTCCCTGCCCCTTGGATTATTTCTGGACTAGTTGTTCATGTAGTTTGATACACTTGATGTTTTCCTAATGCAGCAATATTTCAACCTTGGTCTTAAGAGACTTGGAGTTGAGCAGGAAAGTACTGAGAGGGTGTTCTTTAAGACAATTACAATGCTATCTAATATTTTTCAAACAAGTAGACTTTTAAAATATGCTGTGCAAAATGTTGGGTACTGGGTGGGGAACAAAAGGATATCATGCCACAAAATGTATGTTGATACACAGCTCAGATTTACTCTGACCTAAGTGCTCCTGGTACTAATGTAAGAAAATGCAGTTAGGTGGAGCACTTAATGCTTTAGGTTTATTGCCTACAAACCTTTTACAACTACTCTACATACCCCATTGTCTTCTATCTAATGGAGTGGAGAACCAGAATAAATCATTTTGGGTGGATCTCTTAATATTTTAAAATAAAAACATGAACTCTATTCAGAGAAATCAGTGATTACTATCCTACTTCTATTAATAGAGTTTAACTTATTTCATAAACAAAAATAAGAAATACACTCATTTATAAGCAAAATATTTCTAATAAAATGATATGTATAGGTCTGGGATTGTAGCTCAGCAGTAGAGCGCTTGCCTCGCATGAGTGAGGCCCTGGGTTCGATTCTCAGCACCACATACAAACCAATAAAATAAAGACATTGTGTCCATCTACAACTAAAAAAAATTTTTAAAATGATATGTATAATATTCCCTCCTTATTTTCAAAAGAAATGCTCACTGAAGTCCACATTAAAGTCATTAATAATGACTTACTGTCATGAAAATTTAATGCAAGCTTATAGGTTGAAAATTTCAGGTTAGATGGGAACCTTACATATCTTCAGGGAGAAATAGAATGATATGTTTAGCACATCAAATAGTTGTAGCCCCCATTAACACATACTAATAAAGAAGAAGAAAAAAGAAATGCTGCAGAAACATATTTCTTATTTAGGTTAGTGTTTAGTTTATAAAAAGATGAAGCATGCAGTTACATAATTCACAAATAAGTAAGGCTTTGTGACCTCAAGTGTTCTTTCATCCTTTTTGGGAACAGGATATATATTAAATTCTTCTTAGTAAAAGTATAAAAAATTCTTATAAATAGAATGTTCAGGGGTAAAATTTTTATTTCAAAATACACTAGAATGCATTTGATGGTATCAATAATTTTAGCATAATTAATATTTGCTTATTTTACAGGATTTGAGTATGACTTTTTATCTGATCATGTCATATTGATATGTTCTGAGACTTATATCACTTTATTTAAGGAGAAAAATAGCATACTTCTAGGATCTCAGTTTTAAGTTCAGTTATTTGCAGAGCTCTGAGTAACTTTAGGGACATTTCATCCCTTCTCTCTGTGTCTTGGCAGGACAGGAAGGAGCTAATTATTGGTATCTTTTCTCTCTCAGGCTTCAAAAACAGTTATTAATGTAAACAGGGCATGGATATGTCTACTTGAGATCTTGAGTCATTTGGGCTAATTCTTACCTCCCTAAGCTTATATCAGAGGCTATCAAAGTATACTATGGCCCTTTTCAGGGAGTCCTAAAGGTCAAACTATTTTCATAATAATATAAAGACATTATTTGCTTTTATACTTTCATTCCCTCGTGAATGCAAATTATGAAAAGTTCATGATATGGTTTTATATTTTACACTGCACCTAACATTTAAGAAACTGTCACTTGTGTTGTTTGGGAAAATAAGAAAGAATATCAACAGTTATTTGAATAGGCTATTGAAATAACCTTCCCTTGTCCAATTACATATCAGTATGAGGCTGTTTTTTCTTAATATACTTCAACCAGAAAAGCCAACTGAACAGACTGACTGTAGAAGCAGATGTGAGAATCCATTCAGCCAGACAGAGACACCTCCCCCCACGCCAGAAAAGTATACCAATATTACTCTTCTTGAGAAACATTTTTTAGTTTCATTTTGGAAAATTCAGCTGTATTTAATAAAATGCTATTTAATATGATAAAATTCTCTAACACAGAAATTCCATAGATATAACCTATATAAACAAAAGCTCTTTAGCAGTGTAAAGGGGTTCTCAGACTAAGTGTTTGAGAACTGTAGGTACAGAAGCAGAGAGTGGAGAAGTCTGTCTTTTGCAAGCTGGAGTCCTTTGGAGCCAAGAATTGAAGGACTCTGGCTTCACCAAAGGGTGCTTAGTCAAGACTTACTGTAAGATAATGTGAACAAAACATAGCATCCTCCCCAGAATAAAGTGTACATCAAATACTTCTAATTTTTTCCTTATGGGCTCAAATGTCAGTTATCATTAATATCAGCTAATATTTCAACATTTCTGCATCCTACTTGGTGTGTCACCTAAAGGTAATCTCTTGACACCTTCAGCTGCCCTGGGAACATGCTCAATACCTCTTCAATTTCTTTCAAGAAGTAACCCTAAATTTTCTCATGTGAACATATCATTCTATGAGACAATATCCATCTGCCGAGGCATTTAAAATTGCAAAACCGAAAGAGGTTTAAAACATATCAGAACATGTAAGGTAGAAGTGACAGGTTTACTAAGAGTAAGGCAGGAGGATAAAAGAGTCATACCTATTGAATTTCCCTAAATACATGTAATCTTTTAAAACAAATCTTGTTTCTTTGTGGAGGAGTGATGTATAGTACAAATGTTCTAGAATCTCCTAAACTGTCTAGAGAAGGACAATGATCTAAAATTATGTAAACATTTTCTTGTGATATAAAAAACAAGCAAATGGCTCTTGTGCTATAGTCACAATTCCTATTTCTCTAGGTAGAAAAGAGAGAAGATCAGGGGAAAAAATATAAGAAGCTGAAATGATTCAAAGACATAACACTTTGGGGGAATCATATTTAAAGAAAATTAGAATATACCAAAACAAGATTACATGTCTGCGGGGCAACAAATAGGAAAAATATCAATTTATACTGGAATACGTAATGATTCTCACAGCTGTTTTGCATATTTAATCTCATTTAATGAACACAAAATAGAAGAATGCTAAATTGAAAATTATTCACAAGTATTCATCTGAGTAGACAAGTAGGGAGAGATACAATAGAGGAAATCAGAACTATAAAGTAATTAAACTCTGACATTACTTTTAATGAAGGAAAAATAAATTAGAAGTTTTTTTAAAAACTAGGCAATTACTGAATTAGAAAATCCCAGTTATAATTTCACTTAATCATTTTAGGAATAGCAGAGATCTTTTGAAAAGGGCATGTGCTGGCTATCTTAATGAGGGAAGTATAGATTCAAACAGCAAACACTGAACACAACAGCTTGACCATTAAAATGAGAAAAAACTGAACATTTTCTGAAATTATTAATTTTTAAGTTAATGATCTGTTAGTGCTTTTTTTAAAAAAGAAAATAACAAAAATGTTCAAGATCAATGGGGGAAAGGCAGAGATTTTAAACATCTGGCCTGTCATGCATGCCAGGGTTACAATGAATAGCATCAGAATAAGCAGGGTACCAATTTTTTTAGAGCCACTTTAATTTGTTTTTCCCTGGTCTCACATACATATGTATATGTATATATAAATAGAAATGTGATTATATGCTTCATATCTTTGGCATTTTTCTCCATCTTTCTATTCACTCACCATCTCATATTAGGCAGCATTTTAGGTTTTTACTTTTGCTATCAGTGAGATTAACAAGAGGACAAATTCCTCACACTGGTGAAGCTGACTGCATGTGGAAGGGAATGGAAGAGTGAAGGCAACCAACCCTACTCCAAGTCATTGCCTGCAGCTGGGTGCAGTGGCGCATGCCTATAATCCCAGCACTTTGGGAGGCTGAGACAGGAGAATCATGAGTTCAAAGCCAGCCTCAGCAACGGCGAGGCGCTAAGCAACTCAGTGAGACCCTGTCTCTACATAAAACACAAAATAGGGCTGGGGATGTGGCTCAGTGGTTGAGTGCCCCTGAGTTCAATCCCCAGTACCAAAAAAAAAAAGTCATTGCTTGCAAAATTCATATCCAACTAAAAGGGGAGAGAATAATAAAAAGCAGAGAGAAGGAAGAGGAGAACAAACAGTGGAGGAATGTAGGGAAGGGAGGTGACAGAGGAGAGGAGGGGAGAGGGAAAGAGGAAAGGAACCTCTCCATCTTAAGGTTTCCTGTTCCTCTCTCCATTACCATAACAATGGAATCCAGATTTAATCTGTTTCCTTTTTATGTTGTTGTTTTATGGTCCAGGAAAAGTCCAATTGGATTTACTCTTGGGGCAAGCAAAAATAGAAACAATATATTATCTAACTCTCAAAGTAAGTACAGAACCATGATTTAATCAAATTCTGAAAACAAAAGATACATTATTTATCAGAATCATTAACATAATCTAAAATTTTAATTCCTAAACCACAAGGAACAGAGGATACTCTGTTCTGCTACCTCAGCCACATGTTAATAACTAGGTGACTGTCAGAGAAACAGAAATCTCAATTCTGCTGGTTTTAGTGCAAAATGGGTCTAACATGGCAGCAAATTCCAAAGTGAAGGGAAATTTGGTCTAATTTTCTGTCTTGTTGCATATTGCACCTGAGATCTTCTTTTGAGCTGTTTCATGAGTTTTTATCTATCAGTCAGTTACAAAAAATCAGGTCTCAGTACCAAGACTAACATACTTCCTTGGGTTGAGTTGGTAGAAAAGATGAATAATGGAGTAGCTATGATTTTGACATCTAAACTGGTGTTCAGGTGGAGCAGAGGAAACACTATTAACTCAGGCTATTGCACAATAGAGGCCTGGTAGTTAACTGCTGGGAACAGCAGCAAGAAGTAGAAAGCAGATCCATCTTTAGATTTTTTGTCACAGGTTGTTAATTTGAATCAAAGTCTAATTTTAACAGCCAAGATGTATAAAGATACTGAACCAAGTCTACAGGAAAAAACCCCAAAATGATAATGAAGTTAGAGGTGCTTCTTCACATGACCAATCATGGAAGGCCTAATGGTTTCACACTGATCTTACCCACTATAGCTAATCAACTGGGCAGCCACGACTTTGACTTTGTAGTATTAAACTCAGTGAACATAAGTCACAGTAACTAATATGTAGTATATTTGAAAAATCATTCTATTTTTGTACCAAAGAATCGTTCCATTGCAGGTCAGGGTATCAGCATTAGGATGTATCTCTGTTTCTCTCTCCCCTTTCTTTTATTAGTTGATAATATCTACACATAGAAAACTACAAGAAGAATTTAGCCATATTCATCTCTACAAGATAGAAGAAAGATACTTGAAGACAAGATTTTGATTGAAATCACTTTTCCTCAACTCACTGCTATTACATTCAAAACAAACCTAAATATTCAATTGAAATAGCAGCTTCAATTCTATGTCTTCTCACCAAAAAATAAAGAGCAGACAAACAAACTAACACCACACACTAATTACTACCTGTATCAACTCCAACAGAAAAAAATGTGGTCTTCTATAATACAAAAAGGGAAGGGAAAGCTAGGCCACTCATTAGGGATGCACTCTTTCTGAATTCTAACAATAACTACCAAAGGTCTCATTAAGTCTTAGAATTTCATAATAACATATTGACTGATTTTTTCATAAACCCACATTTAATAAACAGCAAGAAAGTATTTCAGGTGACCTTATTTTATCTTTTAAATGGTCACTGGGACAGTTCACCCAACACTTTTGCCAAATTTATGTAAAGTATGCCCTTGTAAAGATGAAAAGAGTCAACAAATACTTAGATGGGATTATTAGTCAAGGTAAGAAAGGAAAGGGACAGCTTCATTTATACAAAAATGGCTCACCAGGTGTTTCCATATAAACTTCCAGAACTTACCATCTGTTAAACAGAATGGTGGCCAGAAAGTCCTAACTGATTAGCTTTTGCCCATGGAAAACTTTCTGGTTTTTCATTTATTACCATTTGTTTTATTTTTATAAGTCATTATCAATTAAAGGAGCAAAAATATTATTTTTTTAACCTGTCTAAAAAACCCTCTAATATACCAGCTTAAATCAAGTCATGTTTTCCATGATATTTATTATTCCCAAGCAGATCCAATTTTATTTTCATTGCCCAAGAAATAGTACGACGGGGCTTTACAAATATGTACTGAGTTGCCTGGGTGCTAAAAGCATCACCAATAATTTTGATTAATGTGTCTTGACACTGAATGCATTAACCAAACAATAGTCTTCTTGCTTAAAGGCTAATTAGAATTCAAGTCAGCATGATACCTGCTTATGAGAATTATAGCAATAACATTTGTTGTAATAAGAACCTCTAGGCATCCAGTTTTGGTAATGATTGATTTATGAAATTATCAAGAAGAAAAAGAATGAGAAAGTAGAGTCTGTCCTTAACATACTTATTTCCCTTAAGGATCAAATTTGAGTATAAATTAAAACATCTTGGTGGCTCTGTCAGAAATGAACTATAATAGCAGATTTATTTAAAATCCAGAAAACATACCTGATTTTTTTTTAAAACAGGATTACATCATGAAAGCACATTTGGTGTGTTTACTGAAGATTTCATTATGGCTGCTAAAAAAATCTCTGATTTCTGGTTGTATGAGTTTCCTAATTGGACTTCAAATTGCTCAACTTCTCAGATGGACTTTGTGCAAGCAGGAAGTAATTATAAGTAGCAATAACACAATGTTATTCTTTTAACTAGTATTTCTTCTTTTTTCTTTTTTCTCTTTTAGCAATTCATTCCACATTCACAGTACTTCCAAAATTTTTCCTCTGCTATTTTTTAATGTTTTTAAGGAAGGATCCTCATCTTCAGTGGATTTAGAAAATATATTTCTGTTTAGATTACTGAGCACTATACTTAAGAATGACAAAGTGAATGTTTCTGTCACCTGTCAAAATTACATTTCATAGGTTTTCATGTCAAAGTTGATTTCATATGACATGGTATAAAGAGTTAGTGACTGTCACAGACCCTCCCAGTCCTCAAGGTCTTGATCTAAATGTCAAATTGTCACTAATGTGGAAGCCAGAGTAAAACCATCATGCTTAGAGGGAAGATACACTGTAAAAATTTCACTGTCACTTATTCCAGAATATGTGTTTCTGTGATTTGATGTCAATTTTTTTTACTGTATTATATCTCATTTGTTCTATTTTTTTCCTAACTGACTTTCTGGGTGAGATAAACTGGTAGTATATGTTTAAAGGAAAAATGTAAGCATTGAAATCAGTATCTGTGAAAAATACCTTGGGTTGAGCAACACTGGAGAATTGTCATCCTTATAGTATGTGTCAAGTTTTATCTTTGCTCTACCTGTGAACAGTGTCAGGAGGGGACTTTGATAGTATCATGTCTTATCCTTTGCGTGCTGTGCCCCTTTGTCCCTTGTTCCTAGAATACACTTGACTAATAGGAAAGGGGAGTGGTGCGACATCATGTGTCAGGAGAAAGTGGGTGATCTTACTGCTCTGGAGGCCACATTCACCCATCACTGCAAAGGGGTTTTCAGTTTACATCTATAAGCCCATGGAGTATAAATGGCTGTATGTTCTGTAGGTTAATATTATTCATATGGAAAAGATCATATAGCACAGATACATAGCCATTGTTCCCATTTTCTGAGCTGCCCCAAGAGAAATAACAATAGCCAACATTTATATAGCAGTTACTATATGCTTGGTGATATTTTCAGAACTGTACATATATTAATTCATTTAATTCTCATAGCTTTCTGTGTTGTGATCAATGATGATTTGCATCTTATGAGGAAACTGTAGCATAGAGAGATTACAGAACTTTCCCTGGATCATAAACTGATAAGGGGGAGAACTAGGATCTGCACAATGGTCGTTTGTTCTGAAGTTGCTGGTCTATGCTGCTTAATTACTGAGGAAATGTAATCATAAGAAGGGGTGAGCCATGTATTTATATGAAAAAAATAAGTGTAGAGAATGAAACTTAAAAAATTTGGAACTTAGAATTATACCTGATATTGGAACAGCTAGTTATAATAAATTTTACTTTTTAAAATATTTGAAGACTTTGTTCATACAACTAACTTTCTGAGCTCAAATCTTATTCCAGAAGATCAATGTGTGCATGGTACATTGTACATAATTTAATTTTCCCAGCTGAACATCTTGACACTATATGAACCATGAATGCATGAAATAGGAATTCCAAATGCCTTCCACATGGTGAGAGGACTTTCAAATACTTGTGCAGGAAGCTTAAGAGAAGTTGGAAGTTAAGTTACGCCTGCTCTTAGTGACTTTTACACTGTATGTGTATGGTGTTAGCACTTTCCTCTGAGTGGGACACTGAGGTGATAGATGGATGAGTCTGCTGTCTGTATTTAGGTACTTTGCTCATTTCCTGAGAGCTGTGGAAGGCATGTGGATGCTCATTAAGTTTCCAACCATTCCCCGAGAGCAACAGGTGGTGAATCAAAGCTTCCGTGGTATGTCATGGCTGGTTTCCTCAACGTCTTAGAAATAACGGATGGTATTTACATGCTCTCTGTAGTACCAGCAGATAAGGAGGAGATGAATAGCAACAGGAAGTATTTCCAAAGCGTAAATAAACACACAAGTCTAGGAAGATTATGACTTATATTCTTGCTACCACACATTCTACATCCATACATAATGGTTTTACCTTTGAAATCCTATTACTATTTTAAACTATGAAATCATGGTTCCTAACTTCTACCAAATTAGGTGTAAGGTAAATTAAAGAAATAAAGAACAGCCCAAGTTAATGAAACTGTATTATAAGATTATAAATTTTTCACTCAACATTTATAAATATCCAGTAAATACTAAAGACCTTAATGTGTTCTTAAAATGTCTCCTTTTCAAAATTACTTATTTATACTTGGCATTTACTACGTTATAAGGAAAGCATATCTCTTATTTGAATTAGAGCGAGAAGACAAACTTATTAAACCAAAAACAGAACCTGGGATTTAAATCAAACACTGAATAGTTACCCAAATGGTGCTTGATAAAAAAAAAAAAAGAAAATATCAGAACTACAAGACTTTAAGGAAGTATGTCAAGCAATTTCCTGTGACCTTGGAAATGCAAACATTTACTGGAGGTAGCAAATCACCAACTACCCTCTTAATCTGAGAAGTTCAAAACAGTGAGACTAGTCTGCAGATGACTAGGGAAATGGGTCCAGTGGGATATGGTTCATGGTAGAAATATAACATTAAAATAACGATATCAAATAGTAATAAAAATCATATACATATATGTGTATATATACATATATGTACACGTGTATAAATGTATATATACACATTAAATATAACATATTACACATGTAATTATATATGATAAATATGTACATATATTTTATTTTGGAGGGAAAAATTAATTCCTTTATTCTCATGTCCTTTCTTTTACCCAGAAAGTGCTACAAGCTCAGAAGAAGAAACAACTGGATTTCAAAGTACCAAGGCTCCTGTCAGACAAGTCATGCTAGGAGTACAGCCCTGCTAACCCACAGCACTTGCTGCAGGGGCTCTGCCTGGCCCTTCCAAATGCTCCTCCTTTTAGTGCCTTTATAATGATTTATAATGCTACCAGGTTCTTTTTCATTAATATTAACTATCAGTTTCTTAAATCTATCCAAAAATTTATGATCTTGTAATCATTTATAAAAAGTTGTCATTTTTAATGTGCAGAAGGCCGTAAGGAATTGCCATAAATTAACTCTGCAATATGAAATCACATATTAATTTATGAAGTTATTCTTGCTATCAAATGATAAAGAAGTGTATTTAACTATTTTGTTAAACTCTTGTCATAGAGTACTTTTCACTGAAGAAGTCGAAGACTAAAGGTATATTAAAAGGACATCTGAACTTTTTGGATACTAATCTGAAAACATCAAACAAAAAACCAAAACCAAAATTTGAGTGCCAACCTAAAAGATATATTATACTCATAAAATATTACATGTTATGCCACATGATCTCTCAAAACTCAAAAATTTCATCAAATCTAAAATTGTATTTTTATTTAACAAACTCTAAGCAGAATGTTCATAAAACAGTATATAGAACCCTCACACTGAAAGTAGAAATAATAATTTTGGATTAGACTCATACACACTAGAACTTTGTAATAGAACAATGTATGGAAAAGTATACTGGCATGTGACCCTAGCAAATAGTTCTACAATAGATTTTTTTTTTTTTAAAGCTGATTTTAAAGGAGTCACTACATCTAAGGTAGTGGAACTTTAAGTCTTGTCAGTTGCCAAATGAAAACTTTTAAACAATTTTGATTTGTACTTTGCAGAGAGAATTATTGACAATAAGTGGGAGCCCAGACATTTTAGAGGGATTATTATAATGGGTGAATCATAAAAACAGCTGCCTAAATGTTTGATTTACAGGGATGTTAAGACTTCAATTCTGGTCAAAATCTGAAAGGATCTCAAGAATAAAATTAAAATGTGAAAGTCAAGAGGCATTCTAGGCTTTAAGAAAATGTGTATGTTTTCAAGCAAAGTGGCACTTATACTTACTTAAGGGGCATGACAGGTCAAATAGTGAAATATACAGCCCAGATAGCAATGGCAAACTATAAATCCCTGTGCTCAATTCTTAATTTAAAAAATTTAATTGGTTGAGATGGTTATGGAGTACTTAAAGAACAGCACTATACTTTTTAGTGTTCATTTTTCCCTATTTTCCTCCAATTTGGGTGACTCTAATGACATTTCTATGAAGCCAAGACCATCAGTTCAGTATTTACCTTTATCCCCGGAAGTCCAGGAAGCCCAGGAAGCCCTGGTTCACCCTACACAGGAAAATCATAGAGCATTATAGATTGATGTTTACTCAGTCACAGTATCTGGAGAAAAACATGGCAAATGTTCCCAGCTGGATACTTTTGTATATATAAATATATACCAAAAAGCCTGTGCAGGTTCAAGAAGTCTAATGAAATTACGTAGTTCAGTCAACTCTTGATTCAAGGATTGGATAGCCACTTTGCAGATTTCTGAGGATTTCCCCCCTCTTCTTGCAGTTCACTGCTCACTGGCATCTCTATTAGAAGGTGAAGATGAGGAGTCCAAGGAACAGGAACATCTATATGTTTCACTCTTTGGTATTTGGTTTGCTGGAGCTATTTGCTGAAATGTGGATTATGCATGTACTTCAATAATGCATCCTATTCCAGGACTGTCACTTCAGATAATCAAGAGTTGGCTGTATGAACAGATGGTCACATCAAAACAATACACATTAAAAGTGTTGCTCACTTAAAAGTATAGTAAGATTTCCTTTCCATTCCTGAACGATGAGAAGATAAATAAATGATTGAGATTGTACTTAACTCTGGTCTGTACTTCTGACAATTGTTGAGTTGGGGCAACCGTGCTTAGCAGCTTAGGGCTAATGGTACCATGCAGCTGTTCCTGAATACAGGTCTGAGATTAAGTGGTACATACTGGGTGAGCATACTGGAGTCAGGCTAAACCTTCTCATTTTCACAGAATTGTCTACATTATTTTAAGCACAAAGTATAGTGGCAAGAGGTTACATTGCTTAGAATATCTCCTGAATTCCAATAAAGAAGCATAAAGCAACGAAAGGAACAAATAAAAAGTATGCCCTGAGTTGGGATGATGACTATGATTTGTGGAAATAACATCTGAAGATAAAAGAATCCATTTTATAATGGTTAGTTAGTGGGACAAAAATCATTCAAAATGAGATAGGAACATCAATAAAGTGGGAGAAGCAGGTACTTCTTTAAGTGCTTTAAGAATCCTCATTCCAAGGTAACTCTAACAAGCATAACCAGATTTTCCATCTTGAGTATTATTACTTTCAAGTTATGAATGCCATAATTTGCTCTGGTATTATTGTGAAATGATTGCAGAAACTGTTTATTAAGCTGTGTGATTAGACCAAAAAAAAAAAAAAAACAAAAAACCCAAAGGCAATGACTTTCTTGATGGTTTATGTTTAAGGTTTTTCAGGAATGCAAAAGAAAAATTATTCTGTCCAAAACTACATAAATAAAAGTCTGTATTATGCATAAGATTAAAATGAGATTAAGTCAGAAAGAGAAAATGATTATTAAGAACTTGTTATTCCAAAGACTACTTGTTGGAGTAGATTAAACTTGACACAGGTACAACATTATACATTTGATTTTTTTTTCTTTTTCCCTTTCACCATTAAATTTAAGAGGCTCCACTAGAAAGAGCTTGTATACATATTCTACTGAAAACTTTCTTTTTACTTTAAAAAAATAAAGCATAAGATTGTTGAAAACATTTAATTGCAGTAGAATGTCTAATTGATAAAAAATATGCATTGTTTTAGAAAAGTCTCCCCAAATTCATTTTGGATACATCCCATCTGAAGCAGTGGTAGTATTATATAGGTAATAACACAGTTTTCCAATAAGAATTATTCTTTCTCCCCTTCCATCCCAATAAATTAAAACTCTGACTACTTTAAAGAATTTATATGAAAATGTATGTATAAATGTACACATAATCCTATTTTCTAATAATGAGAAAGATGTATAAAACATCATGGAATATCTCTTAATATAGATTAAATACACTGAGACTTTGTACATTCAGCCTTTCTCTACATCATATTAATATGTACGTATGTGTGGTAAGTAGAAAAAACCCTTTTTAGTGAAACATATTTTTGAAACTCATACTCCATAGTCTTAAATTTTTATAAACTTGACCTTTCCAAATTTATATTTACTTTGTGTAGCTAGCTGACATAAAGAAAGATTATATTTAACATTACCCTTTGTGGAACATCTCTTGACATTTTTAGGAAGACATTTCTTCCTGAATAATTCTCCATCTTTAAACCATGAAAGCTTATCTTCTAACTAAGGGATAGTGTTCAGCAAATTCGATCTTGTTTATACCTTGGCTCAGAGGCTTCTTTCTCTGAGCTGAGTTCTTGGGCATGCAGCCGGTGGGTCAGATCTGGGTCATAATTAAAAATTAATTTGTTATTTCATTCTCAAAATACTTGTCCAAGAGATCAGTCTTTACACAGAAATCTTGTACTTGTGATTTTATTCTTGCTTTCCCTTTCACTCTTCTCTCTGCATTGAGAGACCCTCACAATGGGGACTCTGTTTCTCTGCCTGTTCCTGTGACAGTGCCTTGAACTTCTAGAGAGAGTTCTAGGGTGAGTCCCTCCTGATGGGAAATCAAGTGATTTTTACTTCTTTACAATGAAAATATATGCTTTAAAAAGACATAGACATTAGGTAGGAAATAACTGTGTGATGAAACACAATGCCTATTTTATAAATCTACACATTCACTCTACAAGCCGATCTATACTTCAACTCACATGGCAATCATACATTCCACTGTTGAAGCTATCAAAACAAACAAAAAAAACCAATGAAATCATTCCTTCATTATGAATATGTCTTTAGATGTCATGCAATAGAAAGCTCACTGCTGGGCTTATGCTGTGTCATGACAATTTGTACTTTTCTGGGAATGCCCTAAATGTAGGGGCATCAGTGTCATTGAACTCATGCCACAATTCGGCAATGGTAAAGAAAATGCCACAGAAGATCTCTAGAACTGACCCTGTATTCAATTCAGTTGCTCACTTGTCTAACCTGAGCAGCAAGCATGGAAATCTTTATTTTTAAATCCACTTTGGGGTAACCATTGCCAAATGCCGATGTCAGACAGAGAAGTCATATTATAGTGGAAAAGTGAGATTACGTCAAAGGGTAGAATCTGGTCTAAATATTAATGAAAAACATGCTGTTCATTTCAGGGCACGTATTAACTAAGAAGGGTTGTAAGATTTTAAATGATTCTACTTCTTTTTTCAAAGTAACCTAGAAGTTATTTTTTAATGAAATGCAAAGGATACTCAACGTTTCTCTCTGTAAACCTAAAAGCTTCCAGAATTAATCTAAATTTTATTTCTAATTAATCATGATAAGGCAATGTTTTATTACGCAATTGAAGATCAGTTTGGTTCTTCTACTCTGAAAACAGTGAAGCCTACACAAGATTATAGCAGAGTTTCTTTTGGCTTGTATTTTAGAGACACGACAATTGTGCAGACATTTCTTTGAGCAAATCACAGATTTGAAGAACAACCGAAACATAGCCTTTAATTTTTAAAGACTAAGGGATCTAAAATTAGATCATCTGAGAAGATTAATTGCCTTTTCAAAATAAAGCGGACCATGGATCTCTGATTGTATCACTAACTCCAAATTTTTAAAATAAAGATCAGAAGAAAATCTTAGGAATTAAACAGTAAAATTTGCAGAGTTCCTTTGGGCTCTTTGGAAAAGCCTCAACTTTACCTGGAACTGGGCCTGATGAATCGTTACTCTTAGATTCTTACTTTCAAGAGAAAAATATGTCTTTAAATTAGAGAAATGTTAAAAGAATATGAGAGATCTTTTCATAAATTACTTCCATCCTAAGTTTTTTAAAAATAAAGCTCTCTCAATGACTTCAAGAATGCTTAAGACATAGCTAAACCATGATTTACCATTTCTTAAGATTCCAGACTACTGTAATGGGATGTAATCTTTCTTTCTCTTTCTTCTAATGAGGTAAATTTTATCTTTTTGTTCATATTTTTTTGCTACCACATCAGCTACTGATGGACAAAGGCAGAGACATGATCTTAGGAGATTTCGCTTAATGTGGAATTCACATTTCCTTGTGAGCTACATCCATTTGTTATCTGAAATCCAAGTGCACTGGGCACTGATATCCAGATGCTCAGACGATAAACTGCTAGCACTTGTTTCCTGCCTCAGACTCAAAGGAGAATATGAATCTAAACATAGTTACTGTGTGTTCTCTAATGTGTTGCTAAAGTGAAGCACAAATGATAATCCAAGCTATAGTTAGTTCAATTGATGTGGCTAGTGTCGCTAATTAAATTTTAGTTTATTAACAAATTTAGTGTGCATAACACAACAATAAAGACACAGGTAGAGTTGCATAAAAAATTGTTAGAAGGGAGGTACTGGCAAGGAACAGAAAAGGAGTATGAGTTTCAAAGATCTGTTCATTACTCTCTCTTAAGTCAGTTTAGTAAACAACTCATTTCTTCTCATGAAAGATAGAAACATGCAGATTACCTTTAAACATGCAAGATAAAATGTGTGAGTCCAACCCAACTGATCTTTGTTAGTTTCAGACAGCTGAGTATATGTAGATTTTAGTTCATAACATCCTTTTACAAGGACAGATTTGTTTTCACATTTTGCAATGATCAGCAGCAAGACTGTTTAGAATGTAAAATGAGGCTGAGCATGTAGCTCAATGGTAGAGCACTTGCCTAGCATGCAAAAGGCCCTGGGTTCAATTCTCAGCACCAGAGGAAAAAAAAAAAAATTAATTAAAATGCACACCAACCAATAACATTCTGTATGCAAAGGATGAATACTATATCATTTTGCAATAATCACTGTCATATTATGTACTGGACCATAAATATATAGTACAAAGAACACACTGGAGATGCAGATATTACCTTTTGCCCTGGACGACCAGATTCTCCAGGTTCTCCCTGGGCAAAGAAAACCAAAGGTGAAGAGAACAGTCTTAAAAGAATATTCCAAAACTTTTAGTCCTCTGGGCACTTTCACAGAGATGGCCCATGCTCC
The DNA here is from genome assembly GCA_004024805.1 of Geosciurus inauris. NCBI lineage: Eukaryota > Metazoa > Chordata > Mammalia > Rodentia > Sciuridae > Geosciurus > Geosciurus inauris. The sequence continues at coordinate 18,821 of PVHX01000957.1, forward strand.
TTCTCCACAATATTTTATTCACTTTATTTTCCTCCTCTAAGTCTCTCTAGACATAGGGAAATTTATTGTTATGAATACACCCATGCTCACATATAAATCCACATTTCCATAAAACCAATCAGAAAGGGAAGAGAAGTCAAGCCCTCTTATTTAAACTTCATTGTATTTGCCACAGACACCCCTGTTGTGTTTGGCAGCTGATTATTGAGGTGAACAGGAACAGAATAATAACCATCAATGTTGGTAAAAGGGGGAAGTAGAGGCTTAGAAAATCAAAACTGTGATCGCTGTGGTACAAACACTTGCATGCCTATAGTTACCTTAATTCCTGCAGCAGATGATCCAGGGTCACCCTAAAATGAAACCCATGAGAGGTTATGCCACAAGTTATGGAAATAGGAAACATCACAAGCACCCAGAGAGCTGACACAGATGCTCAAAGGGGCTCTATGACCCATGGGCCTAACGTGCTCCATGAGGCTTTGTACCAGTACCTCAGTAGTTAAGATGGCAACGATATCTAAGATAAACAATGTACTTCCAACAAACATGGTTTTACTCTGAATGCAAAATATATCAGGATTATATTCCTTGAAGCAAATATAATGATAGAAATGTGAATCTCTTCCCTTGATACAGTGCTTAAAAAATGCATTCTGGAGCAATAAATTTAAAATTTAGGGATCTGGAATGTTCTGTTCTCTAATTTCTGGAGTTGATTAATGTCACTGGCCATCATAAAGGAGCTCCCTAGCCCTTTGGTTTTCAGAAAGTCAAAGTTCAGCGGATGAAGTCAAAGGGTTAATGATGTTGAGCTGGAAAAGCTGCACAGCAGATCCGTTAGTTTTCCTCTTGAAGCTCTGTCACAGTTGCAACCAGCATGCTTTTTCCAGCTTTACACTTATTTCACTCTAACTCAGTCACTAGGAAGTTACAGGATGATGGATGACTTGTGGGTGATGGGGACATAAGTAAGCTCTGAGAGAAAGTCCTGAGACAGAATCTGGTATTTTAAAAGGCACTGTATTCCACCCAGACTTCATAGAGGGGGCCTAGGTTTCTAAAGCTGATACAGTATAAATAAGCAGAGAAGGGCTCGTGGAGAAAAGAATATGGAGGCTAAGGGGGGATGAGGCTTATTTCTAAAACAAGGCCAGCAAAGGGCCTAGATATTCAAGCTCCTTTTAGCCTTGTGTTCCATGAACATGCTAGAAGGAAAAAGATAAGGAGAAAATTTAGTCATCTGAGATTGTCAAGAAAAGAGACAGGGGCTGGAGTTATGGCTCAGTGGCAGAGTGCTTGCCTCACACATGTGGGACACTAGGTTCAATCCTCGCACCACATAAAAATAAATAAACAAAACAAAGATATCAAAAAAGAAAAGAAAAGAGACAGCCACAGGAGGAAGGCATATCTCTGGATTTCCTCAGCTGACTTGTCTGTACAAATGCTCAAGCAGCTCCAGGGGTCTGTTTCTTTGTTCTAGATTCCAGAAGCTGCCCATCAATCTCTTTTAGAGCCAGAGATAGGCCTCAGGCCTCTGTGCATGGGGCAACTGTCCCCCTCCCTCATTTCTTTGCCCTTCTTTTCATGTAGCACCATCACTTTCTTTAGATCTGGGCTTAAATGGCTTTGCCTAAAAGAACCCTTCACTGACCAGCCTAGACACACATCCTTCACACATGCATCTGACTGTGTAGCATCACTCTCTGTTTATGTTGGCACAGCTTACTTTGTAGCTGTCTGCTTATGCTTTTTATGTATTCACTGTCTACCCTTCTATTAGACAGTCAGATGCATGTGAGCAAATTCTGTATTTATTTATTTATTTTTTGGTACCAGGGATTGAACTCAGAGGCACTCGACCACTGAGCCACATCCCCAGCCCTATTTTGTGTTTTATATAGAGACAGGGTCTCACTGAGTTGCTTAGTGCCTTGCCATTGCTGAGGCTGGCTTTGAACTCGCGATTCTCCTGTCTTAGCCTCCCTAAGTGCTGGGAAAATTCTGTATTTTTATTCAGTTCCTGGCCATAGGACATGTTCAATACATATTTGGGAAATGATGAACAAATCTGGAAGAGATTTTTTTTTTTTTTAAACAGAAGAGTAGTCAAGGATCAAAATGAAAAAAAAAAACTTTTAGGAAGGAAAAAAGAAAACTTAGGAAGGAGAAGGAAATAGTAAATTAACTTGTTGAAGAAAGAAATATATATGAGTTTCTTGGACATCTGTAATTGCTATTACCTAAAGAAAAATTAAAATGTGGCTAAACAAAGAAGGTGAGGATTCTGAATCCTTTCTGTACAATGATACTCTTTTTCTTCCCAAGTATTAACATTCAATTGAGTTCCAAAGGGGAGGTGAAATAAATGTAGCTAATAAAATAAAACTTATTTCTGTGTCTACTGAATGAAGTCTGAGAGCCATCAACACTAACAAAGCAGGTTTACAACATTTTGTATAATGAGATCTTTGAATGCATAAAAGCAATTTTGGCTGTGCGAAGTTTCCTCTTTCGTCTTATTTATGCCTCAAAAAACTATAGGCAAATATTATTGGCATGGGCGAATTATTTCCATTTGGTAGGTGAGAAAATTGAAGCAACTAGATGTGAAGTGAATTAGGGGTTTCCTAAATTGTACTGCCATGTTTTTTCTATTAGAATAAGAAAAGAATTGTTGGCTTATTTCATTTTGACAACAGGGCATAAAGGCTGTAGTAAACTCGTAAATAAAAGTTGCTTGTTTCGATTGTAGTTAAGTCTCTTTTCACTATTTTAATGAAAAGTGGTTAGATAGTCCACGATATGAGAATAAAGACTAGATTTAGTTCTCAAAGTGGATGGAGAGAAAAAGGCAACTTTCTGAAAGGCTGGTTTACTTGTGGAAATCTGAGAAGTTTCATTTGATGGACAACTAAAAGTGATATTTTCATTCTCTTTGAAAAGATTTAGAACTGTGAAATCTCCAGGAATTTTTATAACTTTTAAGTGGCAAGGCAACTGCTGGAAGACACTCATAAGTTAAACATTTTAAAGGATAATGCTGCAAGTCATGGAAATAAAATAATGTGTGTGTATAATCCTCCTCCTCCTAAAGTGAAAGTGAATACAGGATTAAAGAAGGAAAAAACCCTCCAACCATGGCTTGTTTTGGGGGGATTAGGGGTACCAGGGATTGAACTCAGGGGCACTCAACCACTGAGCCATATTCCCAACCCTATTTTGTGTTTTATTTAGAGGCAGGGTCTCACTGAGTTGCTTAGCATCTCCCTTTTGCTGAGGCTGGCTTTGAACTCGTGATCCTCTTGCCTCAGCCTCTCAAATCGCTGGGATTACACGTGTGTGCCACGGCACGTGGCCCAACTATATCTTAAGTACACTCCTAGCTTCCTAAGTAGATAGAGTCACAGATAGAAATTGCCACAGGATAAGTCATAGATAGGGAAATACTGTGGGAAGATATCAGAGATAAATATACTTGTTTTTTTTTATTCAAACACTATTTGTTTTGTTTGTGATTATTTTCAAATACGCTGGGTAGCTAATTGTAATATAAGTGCTAATAAAGCACATTAGATGTACAAAGTGTATGTGGTGAATGTGGCGATTCATTGATATCATTAACTCATTCCATAGAAACAATTGAGCACCAAATATGTGTCAGGCATGTTCTGAAATCAGGGATGTAGGGAGCAGGGAGACAACAGAGAACAATGCAGTCATAATCTCTGACCTTATTATTCTATCTATCTGTCTGTCTGTCTGTCTATCTATCTATCTATCTATCTATCTATATAATTTAAAAAATCATTTGTTTGGAAAATTCTGTTTCACTGTGTGTATTACAGAAGATGTGATAAGCAAATGCATGATATGTGAACAATTTTATCCATTCAATGAGAATATGAAACAGTTCAAAGTAAAAAATATTAAATTTTTTTATTTACTAAATAAATTCAATATTTATTATCTTCTAACTATGTGCTAGGACCTAGCACTGGTGATAGGAATAAAACAGTCTTGGTGTTTTTGTTTTATTGGTTTTTTTCTTCTTCCATGAGCTGGATGTCCAATTAAAAAAGAAATTATAGGTGGGGCATAGTGGCGCACACCTGTAATCCCAGTGGCTCAGGAGGCTGAGGCAGGAGGATCTCAAGTTCAAAACCAGCCTCAAGCAATGGCAAGGTGCTAAGCAACTCAGTGAGACTGTCTAAATAAAATACAAAATAGGGCTGTGGATGTGGCTCAGTAGTTGAGTACCCCTGAGTTCAATCCCTGGTACAACTCCCCCAAATTATAGTAAAGCACAATATGGATTATGGAATGAATTCCAAGCAGTTCTGCTGGAGCATATAGTAGATGACCTAACCAATCCAGAGGAGGCTGAAAGGCTGCCCCAGTGAAATGATTTCTAAATTCAGGTTTCACTGGATTGAAGAATGACTAATATTAGAAAATGGAAATGTGGAGGTGAGGATTTGGGGAGAGGAGGACAGACAACAAATGTCTAAGCAAAGAGAAACATGGGCCAAATTAGAAAAAACCTGGCACTGGTTGCTGTGGGAATATCCACAGAGACAGACCTGCAGGTATAATTTCAAGAAAAGACAACAATTTGGTTGGTGGCTCCAAAAATGACGTTGGTTCTGCAAAGGCTCAGAGGATGCAAATCAAACATGGGAAGTAGATGTAAAATAAGAAGACAGTGTGTTCATAGTAGGAACTGAGGAATGAAGAGACAGATAGTCAGTGCCAAGAAAATGCGTGTGGCGATCTTCACCAGCAGATAAAATGGTGAAGAATGAGTGATATGGTCAAACCGTTCACTGGACTGCATAGACATCTACTTTCAAGTGGGCGAAAATAGATAAGAAATCCATTTCTATATTTGTTTGTGGTATTAACATCAAAAGAGTTGAACACCACCACAGTAAACCTTCCGTACTAACTCCACACATGATTAAAACCAGTCTTTGGCAGGTTACTCCTAAACATGGAGCATACTATAGTTGCTGGCCACAGAGAAAACCCAGCCCAGTGGCTTTTATATTATAGTTCCACAACATTTCCAGATGACCAGTCTGGAAAGGCTTAGATTGCTTTACCATCCAAAAGCACTGAGTTGGATCAAAAAGAAAAAAAAAAAATCCTATTAAAGTGAATCAGTCAATGACGTAATTTACTATATCAATGGCAGAGAAGGAGCATTTTTAAAAATTTTACATCTCAAACTTGGTAAATGATGAATGAGTTTTACATAGTGAACACAAAGGCCACAAGAAGAGTGTTTCCAACATGCTGGAAACAAATTATATGACAGAAGCAGGAAATGTTTAAAAAACACATCAAAAATTATATTCCAATTATAGCATTCTTGGGATGAATGCTACAGGTCAGATTACATATTATACGTGTTACAGATTCCTATTTACAATCCCCTGTTTAGACCCATTGAAAGTTTATAGAAATGATTTCCGTTCTAACTGAGGCATTTCTTGTACTTAATTTCAGCTGACTAATAAAACTGTTTTTTTATTTAAAAAAAAAAAGAGAAACAACCAATCTCATTGATTTCCATTTCCATGTGGCAAGAAAAGCTAATATTTATTGAAAGTTTATGATGTGCGAGTCAGAATGGTAAATGATTTGCATTAATATATAAAGTAAGAACAGTATTCCTTTGAGATAACTTGGTCTTTTCAAAGAAAAAAGTTGTTAACCTATTGTAAAATTAAATTTCAAAACGTGTGATTAAAGAAACAAATATTGACCTATGTTCCAAAAGTGAAGCTTTAAAAATATGTCTTCTAAAGGATAAATGCTCTATATAAATCCACATGGGCAGAGTTTAGACTTGGTATAAATTTTTTCACTTGAAGAAATTGCTCTGTGTAGATTATTTCCTTTCTTTTAGGCAAAGGTTGGCAACGGTGGCCGAATCCAGCTGGCCACCTGCAAGGCCTTGAGCCAAGAGTAGTTTTTACATTTTTAAATGGTAAAAAAACTCAATAGTTCATGACACATGAAAATTACATAAGATTAAAAGTTCTGTGTCCAGAAATAAAGTTTTATTGGAACACAGCCACATTCGTTGTTTACATGTTTTCTGAGGCTGTGTTCCCGTGACAGCAGAGCCAAAGAGCTGTGACAGAGACCATATGGCCCACAAAAACCTACAATATTTATTTTCTGGCCCTTAACAGAAAAAGTTGGCTGACCTCTGCTTTTAAGAAAAACCAAGAAAGTTAAATATAACATCATCTAGGTTTATACATTTAGGGTTTCAAATTTTGATTTTGAGAGTAGTCAGCATCTAACCTGGGTCTCAAATGCATTGAATTTCATGTCATTTGATGGCAGCATGGTACTTAAAATTTGGCAGATCAATGAAATGGGTCTACAGCAGTGGAACTCAACCAGGGTGAATTTGTACCGCAGGGAACATCTGGAAATGTGTGGACATGTGTCTTTGTTGCAACTCAGGGGTGCCACTGGCATCTGGTGGATAGAGGCTAAGAATGACTGAACATCTGCTAACTCCCACAATAGAGAATTACCTGGCCCAGAACATCAGTAGTGCAGGAGCCAAGAGACCCTGGTCTGCAGTTTCTTGTAGGAAACTGAGAATCCTCTCTAACCCCTAGACTGCTCCTCAAATACTAACATAGTTGCTACGTGGTGACATAGATTCATTCCCACTCCATGCCATATTTACATTAATATTTATGAGGAGAAAGATAACTCTTTTTTTGTTTTGTGGATATGTTTTTATGACTAACCATTACCCATCTGTACTGTAATAACTTCTAAAGCTGAATGTTTTATTCTCAACTATAAGCCTAAATGAATAATGCTTTTAATTACTCAATTATTGAGCCTGATTTATGTTAAAATCCATCTGATTCTATATTAGATTAAGTTTCTTAAAAGATTTTCTTTCTTTCTTTTTTTTTTGGTATGAGGGATTGAACTCAGGGGTACTTGACCACTGAGCCACATCCCCAGCCCTATTTTGTGTTTTTTTTTTTATGTAGAGACACAGTATCACTGAGTTGCTTAGTGCCTCACCATTGCTGAGGCTGGCTTTGAACTTGCGATTCTCCTGTCTCAGCCTCCCAAAGTGTGGGGATTACAGGTGTGCACCACTGTGCCTGGCAAAAGATTTTCTTGATCTTAACACAGGAAAGGTGAGGTGAAATATCAATGTCAGAAATGTTACATCAGATGTCAAAGAATGAATCCAGGCAAATGCTACAATGATGGACTGAAGGGGAAAAAAAGGGAGGCAAGAAGACAGGCCACGGACCACTGCACTGTACCTGCAGGTCGTGGTTTAAAAGGCAAGGGGTAAGGAAAAGACAACAGAGAGACAAAATATACAGATTTAGTGCATTTCAAGTTAACCAGGGATCATTAATTTATAATCAAACTTTTAAATTTCATACCAATCATCTGACATGTTCTCTCCTTAAATTGGGACAAACTGAATCACTTTAGGAACTCTATGTTATATCCCTGTGTATAAAGGGAACATTCCATGTACTCACAGACAAGTGTTTTCCTTCCTTGAAAGTCACATTACTGGAGCTTAGCTATACATTTTCTAGCATTTGGGACATATTGTTTTGCTTTTCAAATATTTAATTTTGTGGGAGGGGTTCATATAAATCACTTTTTATAAATCAAATATTTAAATGTCTTCTTGGAGTTTATCTCTGATCTTGTCATATTAGGATACTCTGATGCATCGCTCTCAAAACCTCCCATTTTCATACACATGAAATAACAGTTTTGCTCATACACTTGCCCTTTCATATTTCATAAAACTGTACCTTTTCGCCTGTGTCACCTTTGGGACCACTTTCTCCAGTATCTCCCTGAGGAGGGGAAAAAAGAGATACATGTAAAATGTATTGGTGAGGGCTGGGGTTGTGGCTTGGTGGTAGAGTACTTGTCTAGCATGCGTGAGGCACTAGGTTTGATTCTCAGCACCACATATAAATAAATAAAATAAACGTCCATCAACAACTAAAAAAATATTTTTAAAAACACCATATTGGTGATACAAAGCAAGGAGTAGTTTTCATTAAGTTTTCTTTCAAACACACCATAGATAGAAATCTGTTGCGAATGTTCTAAAGAGGTAATGCTCTTTTACCTGACCAGCTGCCTGATTTCAATACAATTAATTTTATTACATGGGAATGGCTGAACAATTTTAAACTCCATAATATTAACGAGAAAGCAGTAACGTATCTGTCTGCCTTTAATAGCGTATTTGGACATTTAAGCCTCTTTGCTCTGCTTCTTCTCTCCTCTGCACAAAGCTCCTCTGTAAAGGAGGTCTTTTTCTGACAGTTCCCTTAGAACACCATGCTACCTATGTCTAGCCACCTCAGTATTCTCTGTGCCACACATGGGCTCTTGCCCTCTTTCCCCTTTTGTTAGTATAAATTCTACCCTCTCTTCAAACCCATCTCAGCTCTCCAGAGCCTCAAAAATGCGTGACATGGCTTTCAGAGCTTGTGGATTGAGTGTTTATTTATTTGGCAGTACATCATACTCTATCTCTTGTACAAACACAAAAGAATTGCACTTGCGAAGTGAAAGTTTATACATTTTACTGAAAACTTTTTTTTATAAATCATAATAAAACTAGTATGGGGAGTTGATGCTTTATTATTTTCAAGTCTTCTGATGCTTATTTCCTGGTATCTCCTTTCTACCTACAATGCAATGCACTAGGGAAAAGGAATTCATTTCGTCTCCCTGTTTTGCCTCCTTAAATTCTGAATTCTTGAATCGAAGCTTTAGAGCACAGTATGTTAAAGGGGAAATGTCATGGATTTGGAGCTAGGACAAGATTGTCCAGCTCTGGTACTTACTGGGCAGAGGAAATTCTCTTTGCATTAAAGGTCTCTTATGTAATGTGAGGATAAGGACACTTTGTGCAATTTTAATAAATAGCTGATAGCCTGTGTGTAGAGCAAGTAGGGCATACCTAGCATATCCTAGGCTATTGCTGATAGCTGCTATGATAACAATGCATAATTGTTCATATACTTCATGGGACGGAATGCACTCCTCTCCAGCTTTGTAAGAGGTCACTTTTCCATCATCTAAAGAGTTCCTCAAAATAAGAGATAAACTATTAATGATGGTTTCTTGGGATAGAGAAAGTGGAGGAGGGAGATTTCTTTTTTTCCCTCCATATTTTCTTTTATCATTTCAATAAGCATGAAGTTTACAGTGACAGATACTCTACAGTGGACCGTGAGAGCTGGTGACACCGTATGATGAGACCCCAGAAAGGGTGCTGCCATATTCCCTCTTCCTCCTTAATTTCAACACAAAACAAATACCTGGTGACTAATTAATTTCAAGTTAATTACCATGAACTATTAGATGCCAAATAAATGTAATCTATTATGAGGGAACTTTAATAGGCAGTTTATTTTGTATGCTTTTAAAAGATATTGTAGAAAATCCTTTTATTAAAAATCAAACCTCATTAGGAAAACTGGCTCCAAGTGGTTGCTAAGACAAAGGTATGACTGAGCTGTCCCTTCATGAAATTGCTTTTACACACCTGTTTTTTTGGTTCTTCCATTTAAATAAGTGTTTTTTTTCCCCTTTTTTCTTTACAATGCTGAAACAGTGGCATTAAATATATATACATATATATATTTAATTTATATTTTTTTCTTTTTAGATGAATTTCTTTTGAGCTTAGAGGTTACAATACTGACTTATCAGAAATATCGTGTCACTTAGGAAGAGTATGATGTAGAGTCTTGGTTGTTTCCCACTCAGCACATTCTCAAACACTATTAAAGTAGCATGAGGACCAGGAAAATAAACAACACCATGTGCACTGAGAGTCTAAAAGTCATCAGGGTGGGCCCAAAAGTAGTAAGGAAAGGCATCTAACAGAAATTTAACGTGCATCCAGCTTCTCCTTTTGTTTCTCTTTCTGGTTTTATGAGAATTCTTTGTGGGGCAACTTTCAGATAATTGTTGCAGGTAAACATCTGTATCCTTTTAACCTAGTGACATAAGAAGCAGTAGAAAGAGCTGTAGATGCTTAAAAGAGTATAGGAATGGCATTAGCAAGTAAGTACAACAGAACTTTTGCAGGCCTAAGGAGTTTCAAAAGCCATTTAAAGTCTGTCAGAGAGTGCTTCAATTTGCTCCCTTTTTCTCCATTTCTCTAAACTTTTTTACTTAAACTTTTGTCTGTACACAAGAATTGCACTATTTTTCTTCTTTTTTTAAATTAACAGTTTGAAAAATAGGCAAATGAACATAGTCATTAATTGTCCCCCACCCCCATCTATCATATGTGTCTATATGTCCACCCATCCATCGTCTCTCCATCCATTCATCCAGTTCAGGTGGAAATACTTCTTGGGGGGAAAAAGATAAACACAGGCAGAATCATACCTTTTCTCCTTGTTCTCCAGGTTCTCCCTGAGCAAAAGAACAGAGATTGGGTGACATTAAATGACAAAACATCTAATTAAGCAACATCACACAAAACAGATATTGAACATTCTAAGTGAATTATGTATGGCACTTTCTTTTTTGGCTCTATATAGTTTCTATAAGAAAACAAATGGTAAGATGAGTTTCCTGCAGAACTGAGTATGGATATCAATACCATATGTACTCTTAATTCTTGGTTTTTACAGGAATAAAGACATGTGCAGTGTTTCAAGATGATGATGATCCAGGAATTGGGTTGGGGCACTAAGAAGCAGAAGAGGGTGGCAGCTCTAAATCTTCAGAAGGAGAGACTTCTTAATCTGCTACATTTTATTTTGTCCAAACTCTAACATGGCCATCCACAAAACCCTTTATGCAAAGTATCTCCAGGTGTGAGGATTATTTCAGGGGTCTGGAGTCCCAGTGTGGTTTGCCAATCTGTCTTTTCCTAACACAATCATAAACCTGAGATCCTGAACTCAGATCCCTTCATAATGTCAAATACTCCCTCTAACTGTTGATGACCATCATGTTCCAGTTGAGGTATATTTTAAGAGGCACTGATACTTTCAAGAAGACACCAGAAAGGGGCAGAATTTCAGTGCGTTTCAGAGAGATGTTCTTACTTGAAATGATAACTCAAAAGTATGACAATCAAAATCCTCTGAAAAGAATTTCATTTTTGCTTTACCCAGGAAAGGACAGGGGATGTAGTGGGAAAGTTCTAAAGTATATCATATACATGATGATAATATTTCCAGCTGAAAACTTAAGCGGTGCTATGAGATGAGACTGCTTTTTAAAAAAATGGCATATGGTGATTATTGTGAGTTTTTTAAAATGAAAGTATAAACCACTCTAGAAGTCAGTTTTGAGGCAAGAACCTTTTCATTCTCCAGAACTCAACCTGACCCTTTGGCTTTCTGAATCTCTGGCCACCACTTCTCAACATCTGTCCTGATGTCGGGTTGCTAGGCAACACAAGAATAGCACTGTGACTATGCATTAAGCATTAACCCCCATCATTTGGCTCTTTAGGATGGAGCAAGAGAGGGAAGAAGACAGGAAAACGGCTGTAGTCCCAGAAGGCATATTTTCTTTCCTCCCCTGCGGGACAAAGGACAGGTCTATAAATTTTAAATCTGTCTGAGGCGCCTGTCAATAGCAATGTGATCTGTAAAATCAGCTGACAGGCATCTGTGGGTAGGGATACACACCAGCACAGCTGATGGGATTAGGCATTAGTTTTGTACTTCAAGGGATCTTCACTCATCAAAGGATTTGGGATTTGTCTGTCTGTTTGGTTTAAACTAAATTGTCACCAATCTTTTTATATTTAACAGATTCATTTGTTCCTCAAGAAACAAAGAAAACATGTGATCCAAAACAAAATCTTCATTACATTTTTTCCCTATTTAGTAATTCAGAGCTACATTCATTTTTAAATTTTAAACATGCCACATCTTTATTCTGCTCTTCATCTGATTAACTGGTTATGTTGTGTAGAGGCCAAATCTTAAGGCAGTGGCACTGTGAACATCATCTTTAGGGAGGTTTGTAAATATGTATATTTTAGGCAGTATGTAGAGTATGTTTTCATATGCTCATTAAGTGGTAAAATGACAATAGTCATACTGAAATAGGGGCTTTCTTGTGTTAATTATCCCAGAATTAAGATTTTAGACAATCATACCCTATTTGTTTTTCTGCTTTTTTAATGGTAATGAAAATCACAAACATAATTTATTCATTAGCCACAAAGTTCTATGCTATAGCATATTATACCATTGACAAAAAATTCCATCCAAGTGCCACCAGAAGGATATAAAAAAATTGTGATAGTTTACAATTGGATGGAAATCCATGAATTGAATGATTCTTTTTGGCTTTATTTGTACTAACCTTTGGCCCCGGTATTCCATCCTGTCCTACTTCTCCAGGCAACCCAGGTTCACCCTCAAAATGAAAAACAGATATCACTAAGTAAAACAGACATAATCATCATATTATGTAGATAGAGGAGGTAATCATTCAATAATGCTCCTGAAAAAGAGAATCAATGACTGTTAGTGTAAAAACAAGTTAGCTTGTTCAGTCCAAAATTCCATGTGCTAGAGAACAAGGTATATAACAGGATTAATTTATTTGTTCTGTCTTTTTATCACTAAGAAAGATGAAGGGACTTAGCTATGGAGTTAATATCTAGCTTGGTAGTAGGTACATCATAGGTATCATATAAGTACTGGTTGAATGAATAAAAGACCCTTGCAAATATAAGACACTTAAGGTGGAGAACTTTTAAGTGATTCATTAGCTCAGAAAAATAAAGACCAAATCACAATATTTTCATATTAGATTTAATCAAACGAACATTTACAAATCTAAATCTTGAAGAAGACACATCTTTGAATATCAATTTATTTAGACACATTTAATACAAAAGTTAAAAGTAAAAATGGCTTTGTCTTCTCTTTCCAATCTTATTGTAAAAATAATTAGAATAATTATTAGAATAATTATTTGGGCCTAATGGCTCTCGTTTTCATACTGAAAGGCAGGCTTTTGGGGGAAGGGGAGATGGTGGCTATTAATCCAGAAAAATTATCCATTTAAGAAAGGTGATGATGTCTACTAGTCTTTCTGGACTTAGAACCAGCAATGGTTTTCCAAAGAGGAAAAATGAGTCCCACAAAGGGCCCAGAAGCAAAAGAAACCCACTGACCTTGTCCATTTCTGCTTCTAGTTGGTTCCAACTTAGATCCATGAGAATCTCATTTTAAAACATTCCCAAAGCCATTTCCTGTGTGCTGCAACTAGTGGACAACTTCCTTCCGTTGACAGTGGTAAAGCTGCTCCTTAGTTGATTTTTTTTTTTTTTAAGTAGAACGATTTTTAGAGCAGTTTTAGGTTTAAGTTACAGAGTTAAGTGATTTTAAAGAACATTTTCTAAGTCATCTGAAGGGCAGGAATTGGGTCATTTTTATATTTGTGTTCTCAGCCTCAAAAATATGCACATTAATAATAAAATAACACTAATTAAGTGCCAAGATCTTTCCATTCATTAATTCAATTAGTTCTCAGAAGCTTCTATGAACCACTATTGTTACCTATTTCACAGGTGAAGAAACTCAGGGATAAAAAAGTAATTTGTCCAGATTTACACAAATATAATCAGCATTTGAACTCATGATCTGGCTTAAAAGGTTGGGCTTTTAACACTGATGAATGAATATATCTAGAAACTGGGAGAGAGTGGATGATGAATATTTCTATCTTCCTTGTCATTTGGTTTATGTGTCCTATTTACAAATGACTTTCCAGAATGTATAATTCTAACTAAATTATAACTTACCTAAAGAAAATTTATGCATTCCTATCAGATTAATCTAAGACATGTGAAGCTTGTGGTCTTTTTCTAGAAGAGTGCAAAGTATCTCACTGTTGTGCTGAATTATGATAATAGCTGAAGTCTTAACCTTTTGGAAGAAATTCAACTTCCTGTATAAAGTCACACTGTGATGGCAACTCTTGGCACTTTCCTTGATAAAATGGCAAAATTGTTGACTCAGAATAATGAGGGCCATTATGGGAAAATTTTGATATGCCATTTGTATGTAACAAAGGATAAGAACTTGGAAACAGAATACACCCTGAAAGAGGACTATCATTTACTGTGGAACTAGAAAAAGAGCTATTGAGTCTGTTTTCTTCAAAGAATCCACAACAGGATGCACTAATATCATAACTCATGGTTTAATGCAAATAAGAGATGCTGCCAGGGAACAATGCAAACTTTGTTTTAGACTTTCAAAGAATAACCATGGTAGCCAGAGTTACTTTAAAAAAATGGTTAAGCCCCTTGGAACCAGACAAAATTCACGCTGAGATTTGAAGCAAGGAAGAGAAATGTTGCTTAGATATCTGCCTATCATTCTCCTTAATGTATGAACATCAAGGGACTAAAATTTGATCCCTTTTTCTCTTTGATTTTACATATTACTAAAATAATCTTTAACCTAAGATGAAATAAAAAATCATGCCAATAATCTCATCACTCTATAATAAATTTTCATTTTGTCCTGTTTCCTTATAGTTTTTAACTTATGCTTACACATTTCCAAGCAATTGGAAACATATTACATAGTTTGATGTTCTGGTTTTTATGTTTATAACACATGTGTTTTCACATAATGTTCATGATTGTCTTGTGAACAGTTTGATTATGCTCTATCAAAGTCAAGTGTGATCATTTGTTTAATCAGTCCCACACTGTTGAATAATCTGGTTGTTTCCAATTTTTATTGTTAAAGAAACTAAAATAAATACCTTTGTCAACATGCTCATATTTTTCTGTCAAATTTTTAATTATGATAAATACCTTGGATTTGTGGAACATTGTTACTGGAAACATTATATGGCCCTAACTGTATATTTCTAAATTGCTTTCTAAGAGAGTTCTGAGTTTTATTTGCTTTCATAGGCATCCATTCTGAATTAATTTTTCATAGCTTCATCAGCATTGGATATCACAATTTTAATTCTCTTTGTGGCTGCTTAATAAGCACACATAAGAGCATACTGCTGTTCAATTTGACATTTCTTTTTCACTTCCAAGTTAAATATTTTCTCATGAGTTTATAATTTAAATAGGATTCACAGGACATTAAATCTGGCCAGTGAGTAAAACTGTTACTTGAATGAATCAAAGGAAGATGATACGAAGAAAAAATGACTCACAGCATTTTACCTTTAATAAATAGTAGCAAGAAAAACACATCCAAAGTTAGATGAGGGGGCCTTGGAGCATTCTATTGTCTCCGAGGTAGTGTGAAAGGAATGTTCCAGCTGAAGTGCTGTTCAACTCTGAGGACCAAAACTTAGCTATGTGACCCTGAAAGGCATGAATTCATTCACCTAAGAGCTAGTGAAAACCCACTGTATGTTCTACTATGTTTCATGGCTATAAAAGATGAGACCAACATGACAGACGCCTGTGCTCAAAGCTTATTTTTGAGTGAGAAAAAAAAGATATATGTATAATAACTGAAGGAGACATCTAATTGAGTTCATTTTTTCCCTTTTTGAGCAAAGTTTT
Organism: Geosciurus inauris; assembly: GCA_004024805.1. Taxonomy (NCBI): domain Eukaryota; kingdom Metazoa; phylum Chordata; class Mammalia; order Rodentia; family Sciuridae; genus Geosciurus; species Geosciurus inauris. Next base: position 34,404 of record PVHX01000957.1, read on the forward strand.
CTTGCAGTACCTGAAGAGGCATAATAAACAGAAATCAAAGCAGAGTCTTAATGAGGAATGAACTGTCATAGAGTGTATTATTTTGTTCCAATATATGAAGACAAAATTATCATGAGTCCCCTTCAAATAAAGTTCTAATGATATTATACTATTATATAATAGTAAAACATGTACATATAAACAGAAACACACGTGTATCAGAAATGTACAAAAAGAGGAACTAGGCTGTGTGCGTGCGTGGTGTGTGTGTGAGTGTGTAGCTAGTCTCATGTTTGTTGGACAATCTATCCATCTACTTCTGAATGCCTTGAACATTTACACATACTGAGGACATTCAATCAATGGTAACAGAAGCAGGTAACATCTTAACCACAGGTAGATTGATGGGGTTTTCCCTTGCATACTTTAAGGCTACTCCTAGTACATTACTCCCAAATGACCTTTTCCATATTTAAGCTGAAAGTAAGTTGGACTGACTTTTAAGAAAGATAGTTGGCTGTTTTTATTTTTTTTATCTATATACCAAATACTCTTTAGAACTCTAACATAAAACATCCCTTAAGGCTTTTGCAATTATTTCAGGTACTGCTATTCAAGGGCAACTTGAAAGAGCACTTAACAGACGGAAAGGAATGTGGTTTTCTCACAGAGACTGAGTGCTGAAAGGAAACAGGTCATTCAGCAGTAATATCACTCACCATCACTTCAATCACAATAGCTTTCCATCCTGTCAGTGGGAATTTAAAATGAGTTAGCTTTACATTTTTAGCATAATGTAATTTTAAAATAGAATTGTTTCTGTTCAGTAGTGCATTTTCAAAAAAAAAATTCATCCAAATAGAAGAGAAGAATAACTTCAGGTATCACGGGCTGGGCACTGGCTGGAAAGAGTGACACAGAACACAACATGGCATCAGAGGTTAGGTTGTTCTGCCTCTGGAGGTGGTGATCGGGTGAGTGTGTAAATAAAAAAGACTAAAATGGGCAGTGTTGGTCACTGATACCTCCCTGAAACTCTGGGTGCGCTGGGCCTTTCTTCCTGACAGTGACTCAGTACACAGAAAGTTCTCCCTGGCTTCACTGGTAAGCAACACCAGCCTATGGACCATTCTTCTACAGGCAGCCATGGGAGGGGAAGGGACATGCTTTATAGGCTTCAGAGCCTCAGAGCCTTTGGCAACAATTAAATAAGTAATAATGAATACAGGAGAGTTCTTTAAATGCAATGCGGCACCAAGCAGCAACTTCTAGAAATATCTTTCAGGGCAGAGAAAGGAAAATAGTGTCCGGCTTTCCATATTCTCCTCTCATAACTACACACACACACACTGTATATATTTTAGTTGAGTTTTCCATTCTAGTCCTCTAATGGCAGATGGGTGCAGACATGAACTTGGGTGAAGATAGAAGGTATGAAGAGGCCAAAATACTTAACCTCAAATCCTATACGAATGTAGTAAAATATAAAATATAAATAGTAAAATAGTAGTAAAATATAAAATATAAAATAAGAATCCTGTGCCCAAGTTCTAAGTGTTAAAGTAATGCTCTAGACATATTCTTTATCTTTTGGTACCTCTGCATACTTCTATAAACTCCCAAGAATACATGTAACTCCAGCTTAAGAAGTTTGATGGAAGGGAGATCCAGTTTACACTAATGATCCTATGGAGCAGCTCCACTGTCCTTTATTAAGTTTGTGTGGGCTGGCTAAGTGCACTGTTCATCATTTGTGTGTGTGTGTGTGTGTGTGTGTGTATGTACATCAAGTAATCATTGAAGTTTTATTTGTACACTGTTCCTCCTTGACTACAGTTTTTCTCTACATTTTCTACATATATTTGAAATCTAAAACATAGCCCATCCATAGCTATACACTGCACTCGGTGAGAAGCAAATATTCTTCGGGGACCATATAGTTAAAACAAACACATTTGGATCTGTTCAAGCAAGTTCTAAATAATGAAATAGGACAAGCTGGAATAAAAACCAAAAACTCAGCCATACTACCACAATGAAGTCAGAATGGTCCATATTAGATTCTTACAAAATGAAAATAAACAGAATAACCATAAATTAGTAATTAACTTCTTGTCAGGTATAGACATTAATTTTAAAATGCATAGCTCTACTGTATTTAGAGTCTAAAAAGAAATATCAATCCCACATTATTTGATCCTGTGTGCTCCTGAACAGTTGCTCCACTTTTCTTTCAGTCTAGAACTGCTGACCCTAGGTCCTATGTCACAAAGACTCTCATAAGAGCTAGATCTCCCAAATGAGCATACTCAAATCTGTGCTGTTCCATATGGTACAACTAGCCATATGTGGCCAATGAGCAGTGGAAATGTGACTAGTTCTATTGAGATGAGGTGTTAAAAGACAACATTGAGCTGGGCACAATAGTGCACGCCTGTAATCCCAGCAGCTCGGGAGGCTGAGACAGGAGGATTGTGAGTTCAAAGCCAGCCTCAACAACAGTGAGGTGCTAAGCAACTTTGTGAGACCTAGTCTCTAAATAAAATACAAAAATAGCACTGGGGATGAGGCTCAGTGGTCTAGTGCCCCTGAGTTCAATCCCCAGTAACTCCCCTCCCCAAAAAAGACAACATTGAAAAAATGTAAAAGTATCTCAGTAATAATGTGATTATTATTCACTTTGAAACATTAATTCTCATGATATACAAATGAGAAATTTGAACATATAGTAAGTTAAATAAGATTCATTATTAAAATCAGTATTATCTGCTTCTTTTTACTGTCTTTCCAAGTGGCTAACAGAAAATATATAAGGACACATGCCATTTATATTTGAGACTTGCATTATATTCCTATTAAGCACTGGTTTAAATTATAAGTTCTTTAATAATTAGCAGACATGATGAACCAAAGCCTTTAAGAGCAGAGAAAGAACACACTCAGTAGTAAAGCAAATCAACACACATTGAGACTATAGAATGGAGACTCCGGGGTGTATGGGGTTAAAACCTATCACAGAACTCGAACAAGCCAGGGCAGTGTCTGTGTGGGATCCAGAGAAGCAAAGGAAAGCTCTGGCTTAGGTCAGTGTAGCTGTTGCAGGGTGAGGGCCAGGATACCTTGTGTGTGGTACAGGATAGCCATAGTCACCTCAGCTTTGAGGCTGCCAGGGCTTAGGCTGACTCTAGGGACCTTGTAACCAAGCTCCTTATCACCCACCTACCCTCAATATTATATCAAAAGCAAGTCAGATATATTGCTCTTTCACTTGGTTCTCTCCTAGTCCGCACCATCTCACTCAGAATAAAAGCCCAAATCCTTACAATGGCCCCCCAGACCCCTCCTGCTCCTCTTACCTTCCCTTCTACCTCTTCTCGTACTCATTCCAGTCACACTGACCCTTTTGCTCTAACAGGCTAAGCAGGAGCCTGCCTGGGGTCTTAGAACTTGGGGCCTTCTCTATCAGACCGTTTATGCTTTCTGCTCAGATAGCCAAGGGATTCCTGTCTCCTTTCCCTTGGCTTTGGCTCAGTTGTCCCCTTAGTAGAGAATTCCTCCTTTTCCTCTACCCACACCCCTGCCACCACCACACACTATTATGCCTATGACCTTTTATTTTCTGTACTACACCAATTTCTACCTAAGATATAATTTTGTTTCTTTTCTGTCTCCCCCACTAGGTAAACCTGCTTACCAGGTTTAGCAAATAAAAATACAGGACATTCAGTTAAATTTGAATTTCAGGTAAGCAACAAATAATTTTTTAATTAAGTCCATGCCAAAAAGGACATAGTTATATTCAAAATTCTGGGTTGTTTATATAATATTCAAATTTAAGTTGAGCATCCTGTATTTTATCTGACAATCCTATTTTCCACCCCTACTCTGCCCCATCACTGGACTATGAGCTGCCATAATATGGATTTTGCTCACTACTCTTTCATGGTGCCTAGAAACTGTACTTAATACTACTGTTGAGTACACAGATGCTGGAAGAATGAATGAGCACAGGAGATATGAGTGAGTTAAGTGTACATGAGAATGTGAAGTGCTTCATAGGCTGGTTCAGACACAAGATGGCCAGGTTGCCCTACTGGGAGATTTGGAAAATAACTATCATGGCTGTTGGTCTCAGCTCCAGCAAAGCACTCTTTGGTGGGCAGAGAAGGGACCCAGAAAAAGATGGGAAGAGATCTTAACCAGCAGCTGTTCCCCTCCAAATCATGCCCAGGTCAGTCTGTTATGTGAGGACCAAAAAAACAGAAGGTAAGAATGAGGTGGGGGAAGCAAGGGTGGGGCCATGTGGGAAGGACAGTGCCAGAAATGAGAACTTCAGTAGCTTCCAAGAAAGACCCTGAGCCCTGGAGACTCTGTTAGGCGATGAGTGGTTATCTTAGAGAATTAAAGACTCCAACACCTAAGCAACTTAGTGAGACCCTGTCACAAAATAAAATCAAACAAAAAAGTAGGATACAGTGGTGCACACCTACAATCCCAGCAGCTGGGGAGGCTGAGGTAGGAGGATCATGAGTTCAAAGCCAGCTGCTAAGCAACTCAGTGAGACCCTGTCTCTAAATAAAATACAAAATAGGGCTGAGAATATGGCTCAGGGGTCAAGTGCCTCTGAGTTCAATCCCTGGTACCCAAAACAAACAAACAAAAAGGGCTAGGGATGTAGTTGAGTGGTAGAGCCTCCTGGGTAACCCCCCTCACCCCCCCAAAAGAAAGACTTCAATAATTTAGCCTAACATTTACATAGACTTGGTTTTATCCCTCATTCCATCTGCTTCTTCCCTCAGGTGAAGGTCAAGCAGAAGCTAAGGCTTCTATCATTTCATCTAAGGTCCCCAAGCCTCAACATTTACCTCACGAACTCACTCTAACATCTGCTTTTCCTTGAGTTAAAGTACTTAGAATATAGTAAAATTGTTTAGTTGAAGGGAACCAAGCCAATCAGTTTTAACAGACAAATACATTCAGATAGTCCAAGAACCCTCTAGGAACAAAAGTTGCAAAGAGGCAGGGGTGAGATTAGAACCCAGGTTGTCTCATTCCCCATTTTGTGTTTCTTTTAATTGAGGAGCTTCTGTCTAAAAAAACCCTCAATTTTATCATGTTTCTTCTCTGCTTAATTTTAGCTTAAAATAGCAAAGTAGCTCTAGGAGGCATCCCAACATTTTTGCTTCCCATGGTATAGGGCAAATAAATGGCTTGCACTTCTATGGGGCTTGACATGTCTTCTATAAAGTATGCAGAGCTCGATTCAATGTGTTTTTCTTTAGCCCTAATGGAGTATAATAATAATTATACAAATAATTAACAAAATTAAAATTATTTGTTATTGTTGGACAAAAGATGTTACCTGGTGGTTCTTTATTCCTCAGAAATCTGAATAAATTTGGCTTCAGACCTAATTTCACAGGCCCCTGATGCCCACGACCTGCTTTCCTAGCCCCATTGCTCAAGTTCCTGTCTCTGCATCAACTGTATCAACTCTTGATTTGCCCCAGACTGATTCAGGTGGGTCAGTGAGTTCTTTACCCGTTGCCTCAAAGAGCTCACCCTGCCCAAGCATCTTGTGAATTCAAGACTGACTATGTGGCACTCTTAGGAAGGCATCACATCACGGAGCACACAGTCTGCCTTCATTTCACTGGCTTCTCCTAGTTCAAATTCTCTCTCTGAGGAGCATCCAGCAGTTTTTAGCTCCAACTTGCACACCAAATGCTCTTTCTTTTTCTTTTCCTGGAGGTGAAGGAAGCTTTGTAACATTGTGAAAAGAAAAACAGAAAACCCTTAGCCTGGACAATTAGAGTTGGTTATGCATCAGAGAATGGCCATTCCTGTAGGAAGGATTAGTCTTGTTTACCTAATCAGCAAACTCCTTTCTCCAAATTAGAAATTCCTGTCCATATTGGTAATATATTAATAAGTAGAAAAGTAGAGAGGTATAGAGGTTTATCAGCCAGAGACTTAATACAAATATGCTATTTCAGATAATTTGCTGAAATGGGTCTTAAATTGATTACAGAAATAACTAAATTAAACCTAGTAACCAAATCTTCATTATGCTCTTTAAAAAACTACCAATGTTTAAGAATTATAAATGTCTAAAAATGTAAAATAAGAAAACATAGTTGTATCACTAAAATTACAGTATAAGCTATTTAACAAAGAAGTCTTCTGGCTAACACTTAATTTTAACTTTCTATATTGCTAATGTAGACAGACAAGTATACAATATAAATTAAAGAATGGAATTCAAATGCAGGGAGAGAGCTAAGAATTTAGGGGGTCTAAAAAAACAGACAAACTGATTTCATGTGGTTGAAATTTAAATAAATGACAGGAACTATTTGCTTTGAACACACTTGTAACATTTGATGGCCAGGTAGCGGGACACATGGATCCCACTGATAAACTTCTTATCCCCCTCATCCGTGCCCTGTCCTCACTATGTATAGTTTGAATGATAAGGTTTTTTTTTCTTTTGGAAAGAGAATGTGCTTAATTGATCATGGAAGTTCTAAATGGTTTTGTTCAACTGGAAAAATTCTAAAGGTCAGTGGAGAGTAAAATGAGATACTTTATTAATATTCACTTGGACATCCAGGAGGTTTGTGTCATGAAAGTATTGAGGCCTCTAATGCAGAGAGGAAAGTTCTCTTCTTTTAATAGAAAATTACATTTATTACATTTACAATTACATTTACTTCCATTATTTTTTTCCGATTAAACTCTGAGGTAAATATTATAATCTATTTGACAAATGAGGAAACTCAGGTTCAGAGAAGGCAATTTGTCCGAGGTTATACAAATACTGAGTAGTGATGCTAATCAGGCATTGGGTATGTGGTGCTGGGATTTTTGCATTCACATTAAACCTAGTAATCAGAATTTCATCATGTTGTATAAAAAACTACCAATATTTAATAATTACAAATGCCTGAAAATGTAAGATAACATAATAGTTATATCAATAATGTAACTTAAGAGTTGTACCAATAATATAAAATAAGAAAACATTATAGTTGTACCAATAAATGTGAATTTAAAAATCCACATTCTTAACTACTATTACGCAATAGAAGCAGAATGTTTGGCTTTGAAGGTTATTCCACCATAACACCTGGGTGACCCTGGGCAGAAAATTTATGCTTTTTGTACTTCTATTTTCTCATTAATAAAATGGAGATAACCACAGTATTTGGATTGCTGTGAACTATGTGGGCTAGTAGGCATAGAACCCTTAAAGTAGTGCCTGGCAGCTAGTAAGTGCTGAATGAATTTTAGTAATTATTCTATTTTTTTGTACCAGGGATTGAACCCAGGGGCGCTTAAACACTGAGCCACATCCCCACTCCTTTTTATTTTTTATTTTGGGACAAGGTCTCCCTAAGTTGCTGAGGCTGGCTTTGAACTTGAGATCCTCCTTCCTTAGCCTCCCAATCCTTTGGGATTATAGGTGTGTGCCACAGGGTCCAGCTAGTACTTATTTTATACAACTTCTATTCTCTGTACTAGGCAAAGAAAACAGAAGAGAATCCTGAAAGAAATGTAATTTCTTATAAATTACCCTCACCATTGCTGTGTTGTTTTGTTTGTTCTGTTTTGGGTAGTGGGGATTAATCCCAGGGTAGTTTTACCATGGTATTACATGCCTAGTCCTTTTTTTTTTTTTTTTGAGACAGGATCTTGCTAATTTGTCATGGCTGGACTCAAACTTGTGAACCTCCTGCCTCAGCTTCCTCAGTGGCTGGGATTACAGGTGAGCACCACCGTGTTTAGCACCAAAGCTGTTTTACAGTTAGATAATAGTTGACCCCTTGGCAATGTGACCAGGGGTCAAATAAATGAAAACATGTGGATGATAATCTGTTATGGTTATCACAATAAACTATCTCAATGAAGTTTTAGTTTTATAAAAATTTCAAAATTTAAATCAATATAAGAGATTAGATCTAATGATACAAAAACTGGTATTATGGCTTATATTATTTAACATTTTAGTGGTGCAAAGTTTGGAGAATAGGTTGTCCATAATGAACTTAAAAATCCCATAATGATTAGTACTACAGTGTTTTGGAACAGAATTCTAAGACCAAGGTCGTCTGTAATTTAATTTGTGCATGCTGCAACATAGTAACAGTTTTTCTTTCTCTTGACAACACTTGTCAGACTTTAATTCTCACTTAAAATCACTTCTTTTTAAAATTTTTTAAAATTTTTTATATTTTTGTAGTTGCAGATGGATAGCATGCCTTTATTTTATTTGTTTATTTTTACATGGTGTTAGGGATTGAACCCAGTGCCTCATGCATGCTAGGCAAGCTCTCTGCCACAGAGCTACAGCTCTAGCCCTTTAAAGTCACTTATTCTAGGATGCCCTCTTTGACCCCCACAGACCAGACTGCCCTATGCTCCTCTTATATACTATTTAACAGAACTGCAACTTAACATATTTTTAGCATGTTGTTCAAAAATGTCCCTATCTCCCTTAGCCTGGAAATTCCATGGACACAGTTTTAACTTCAGTGTTCAGTTGGTGCCTGGTACTCTGTAAAGGCTGAATAAATCATTGTTGAATGAATTATTGAAGAAATCAATTTGTGAAGCAATGGATACATGCAAGGGAAATCTAGGGGGAGAAAACAATCCCAAATTATTTATGTAATTTACTCAGATCTAATGAGTCAATATTTCTGTACTCTCTTCTATAAAAATATAGTGTCTTTTAAATTAAAATGGCAAACAAGTAGACCTCATGATATGATTCATTCAAATACTTTTGCTTGGTGGCTTCTTTGTCCTACAACAGCTTGTGAGGAGCTTCACTTCTTATACTCCTTTTCCCACCCCCAATTCCTTTGAATTTTATTCTCCCCTCTTCCCATATTTTCATTTATTAGAATGGTAACTAGTACTCAGTTTCATTGGAATATGCTGAAGTGAACTGAGGGGAAAGTGGTTTGAAGGAAAATATTACCATAATTGATTTGTTTCAAGCCAGTATTAAAAAGCTTCTTTCAATTAACTTTTTATTCCCTTCTAAAGGAACTTAAAATTTATTACTTAAAGAACAGAACTATTGTTCCATTGAAACAAGTTAAATGGAGTGCAAAATCACTTCAAGAGTAGAGCGAGCCTGAGAACATCCAGCCCATACTCAGGGATAAAGTGATTTGACTTTATGAAATGCTCTGTAAAAGAAAAATGATGGTGTTCTTTAGAGAAAAAGGATATGTCCTATTACTATAGTTACTAGCAGAAGAGCAGTCCTGTATTCTCAGAATTCTAATCTATATAATTGCTGATTTTAGAAAGCAGGAAATTTAATAAATATAATCTATTTCCCACCTTAAACCACAGAAGAGCTAATTATTGTAAGATTCTTTCCCTAAAATAACTAATCTAGAATCATAAATCAGTCTTTCTTTTACTCTAAATATCTTTTCTAAAAGATATTTAGAAAGTCATAAATATACAGGGTAAATAGATCACTGTGTAAATTGTGCTACAGGAAAATTTTAGGTTAACTAGCCAGAAGACAAACTGACCTACAACACATTAAAATCCTTCAGGAATTTAATCCAGACTCTTAAAATGATGGAGTCAAGGTAGCAAAGAAAAAAAAAAAAAACCATTATGTTTAGTGGTTACAGCAAATGAATCAGGAATAAAAAATAGCGGGTTCACTGTATAGCTTACTGTGCAGCTTGAATCAATGGCTTGACCTTTGGAAGTCCGAGAGGCTCAATTTATCGGCTCTCTAAATATACTTACAATAAAAATGCCATTAGGAGTATGCTGTGAAGATTAATGTCAGGGAAGAACTGTAAGACTCATGTGTAAGAGATGAAAGGAATTCCAAATACCACACTATAAACTAATTAAAATTTAATGTTACTTAAAAATCACATAGCTAGCTGGGATAGATTCATAGGTGAGACACTAATATCAATTTTTAATTTATATACATTTTGAAGTTATGAAAACAAAAATAAATTCTGAAACAGGATCATGAGATACTTATCATTTTGCTTTGGAAAGAATCCCTTATGATTCAGGCCTCAAAAAATTCTAGTGTGCATAGGCAAGATAATTTTTTTTTTTAATCCTGAAGATCTTTGATGTTATTTTCATTATTTTTTCTTTTTAAAAGAAGATGAGGATATGAATCCAGAGGAGCATAAGCTTGACTTGTTACGGCTATTTATCTGTCTCTAACTCTCATCTCGCATGGCTTGTGCACCAGTGCTGGTGATTGGTACTGAAATAAATCGTCATGATGATGATTAAGATGAAAATGAGGAAAGAGTTGAAAAATTAAAGGTTGTAAATAACACCTATTCAGAGGTTAGATCTTTAAGGAATTGATATACAAATATATAAAAAATGTAGAAAATTCTGTAAATTCTGCCACACATACACAACCTTGCCATGTGTGCATTTGTGTGTGTGCACTTGTGTAAGGGGGATGAATCATGAACACAAATAAAATGTTGATATGCCTTTAACTGTGAGAATTACAAGAATAATAAAAAGGGCTGGGGATATAGCTTTATCACCAAGCTACATCTCCAGCCCTTTTTATTTTATTTATTTATTTATTTATTTTTGGTACCAGGGATTGAACTCAGGGGCATTCGACCACTGAGCCACATCCCCAGCCCTATTTTGTATATTATTTAGAGACAGGGACTCACTGAGCAGCACCTTGCCATTGCTGAGGCTGGCTTTGAACTCGTGATCCTCCTACCTCAGCCTCCAGAGCCTCTGGGATTACAGGCTTGCACCACCGCCCCTGGCCCCTTTTATTTTTTATTTTGAGACATGGTCAAGTTCCTTAGGACCTAAGTTGTTAGGCTGGCCTCGAACTTGAGATCTTCCTGCCTTGGTCTCTTGAGTCCTGGGATTACAAACATGTGCCACCATGCCCAGCTTAAATTACCCCCTCCCTCCAGTACTGGAGAATGAACTCAAGGCCTTCTGCATGCTAGGAAAAATTCTCTACCACAGAGATATACCCTCAGCCAAAAATTATTTTTGTGTCCAATACAACTAGCCATAGAAAAAGCAGCAAACTTCCTCTCCTGCACCCCCCTCCCCGACCTCAACCATTGTACAGGGGACTGAACCCAGGGGCACTCTACCACTGAGCTACATCTCCACCCACTTTCTGAAATTTTATTTTGAGACAGGGTCTCATTAAATTGCCCATCTTGGCCTCAAATTTGGGATCCTCCTGCCTCAGCCTCCTGAGTAGCTGGGATTATAGGCAGGACCACCATGGCTGGCTGCTGAGACTCTCAAAGCATAATGATTCTACATAAATGCTTTTCAAAATTTATTGAGTATCTCTTATAAAAGGTTCACTTTAGACACCTTGTCTAGTTAACACAAGGTACATCTCTACATTTTATACTGGAGCCTGAAACAGGTTCTGTAACTTGCTTAGGCAAGGATTTGAAGCACCCTCTCTTTGACTGGGAGACCATGTTCCTTCCTCTGCACCCCACTACCTCCTGCTTTTCACAGAAGAATGCTTAAGTACATGTGTAGATTGTGATGCTAGAAGGAACTAGATTCGAATTCAGTGCTGGGTTACTGCTTATGTCTTTTTTTCCCTAGCACAATCTAAAGAATTAGAATACATTACAAAAAACCAATATTCAGATTAGCAAGCAAGGTGACTAATAGAGAAAAATAAATGTAAAAAATACATATCACCATCAAATTAGTGGTCAAGGCTTATCACCCATTTAGTGAATCTGAATGACTGATGAATGTCTTGTAGAAAACAAAGTATTGTATTAAAATAATTTACTTTTCCTTTGTTTTTCAAAAACACAAGAAAATACTTTTTATTTCCTGGTTGGTTTTTCTGCCGTATTTCTGATGATAGAAATGATATTTTCTCTTAACCACTGTTTGAAAATGATTTTCTGGGCATCAAAAGTACTTCTTCAGAAAAAGTCAATCTATAATGGGGAAGAAAATGTTTTTTCAAGACAGTTTAAGGACACTGAGTGCTTTTTAAAAATTATTATGTCATTATAAGCTCTCTTTTAGAAAAGCACTTGTAGAAGTTCAAGATATATTCCATGAGTTCCATCTATAGAATTATTATAGTACTGCCAACCTTGTATTTACTGTCTAAATGACCGGCCATATAAGTGAAGGAGACTCATGTTTTGCACTTTATTTTCCTAGAAACAACATACCAGCTATTCCAAGTTCGATAATAACTAGGATTAACAGAAGTTCCATATACAAAGTTTTGAGTCTAGGTTGATGGAGCAGAAAAAACAAACGCAAACTACATTTTGCTGATACCTTCATAAAAGTGTGAAATCATTTGGTTTCTCTAGGTTTTAGAGAAAACACATTGAAAAATGCCACCAAGATGTCTAACAAAACATAAAACTGCAAATATTAACTGTCTAGTTCCTTGAAATATAATTTAAACTTGGTGACTAGGATAAGAAAATGTCACATTCCTTTCTCTTGCTAAGGAAATTGCATATTTCCTTGAAAAAATAAAGAATATGCAGTCTTCAAAAGAGTATATGTGACAGCTTTAAAGTTGTTTTGTTTCAGGTTAAAGTTTTCTATAAATTTTCATGATTGTTGGAAAAAGAAAAGAAAGACGACAAAGCAAAACATTAACCTTAGGCACACAAGTTTTGGGTTTCACCAATGTTAAAAACATTTCGAGTTATATAATTTTCAAATCTATCCTAAAATGGACATACATATAAATTTTTCTTATGTTTCCCTCCATGATCTGCAGTGCTTTAAACAGAAAGTTAATCTTCTGTCCAGGATTTGTGAAGCAAAGGGACGTGCATTTTACGAAGTGGGAAATGAAGCGGCGGCATGGATAGTTAGCTGTGGATGAGTGGTGTAGTGCTTGGTTTAAGGCCTAAGGGTGCTATAAGCCTTGGTCAAGAACATTAATTTCACTTGGGAAGTGAGTAATTCCGAAAGAGAGTCTCTTTTGAAACATAGATTAATCCAATCTCCAGAATTTCACTAAAATGAAATGAAGGGAAATTTTACTAGTAATAGCAAACACTAATATTTGTAATATAAGGGCTTCATGTCTATTCCTCACCTTGACCTTATTGGGCAGGAACTGCTACTGTCTCCCTCTTCCAGAGGAGGAGAAACTGAAGCCAGAAACTTTAAGGACTTGGTCAAATTCACATAGCCTCTAAATAGCACACTCATGCTTTTAACCACTTTGCAGGTTCTGATAGAGAAGACAAGATGGAGAGAAGACAGAAAGGATTGTGAGGAATTTTATTCTCTCTGCAAAGCCTGGGCTCCTTATAATTTCAGAATTTGGTCCAGGGCACATGGATTTAAAATATTCTGGGAAGACAAGCAGATGAGTCACAGGATTTCTAAAGCCCAGGCTCAGATCTCTGAGGGAGACAGGAAAGTACCTAGCTCAGCATCCTGCCTCCTGGTAGACAAGCCCAGCCGTGGGCTTTGTCAACGCTCACAGTGGCTTTCCTGGTCTCTGTAGAGGTTCCAGATTACAGAGCTGGTTAGAACTATTGGGGAACACAGAACATCAGATTTATCCATGGGATAATGCTAGATCCTTTGTCCCACCAGTGAATATGTGGAAGGAATAAATATACTAAGGCATGGAAATATGTGTATGTGGAGTTATGAGTTTCTGTTTTTACTTTATTTTTTCCCTCTCATTATTAACAGTACAACAAAAGTGTTAATATGAGTATGGCAAGTGTATTTAACCCTAATTTTGTTCAATAATGAAAAAAAGCTTGCTTCTGGATTCAGAAGGTTTTTATAGGTTCCCTCTGTAAAAATTAGCTTTTGTTAACTCAGAAACAATACCTAGTTTAACCATGATTAGAATAAACTAGAGTACATTTTGTTCTTCAGGATAAATGTTAAATTTGGCATTCCCTAAGCCATTTATATTTATGAGAAAGATAGAGCTATATCATACATATAACTGATTAAAACGATATCCAAAATACTTACAATGGAAATTTTTCAGTTTCTGACTAGTGCATTTTTAAAAATTACATAGATTTGATCATTTGTACCATACTTTTCCTATACTTCGGAAGTATATGCAGTACTTTTATAAGCATATAAACTTATTATTAACATCACTCACTAGAATAATTTTTTGTGACTTGAATGCTCTCCAAATTATAAAAGAAATTGTATATTCAAAAGAACTCACCTTTTGTCCATTTATCCCTGGGATTCCGGGTGTTCCAACAGAACCCTAAGGAGATGCATGATTTAATTAAGTTGATAGCATAATCACAAAATATTTCAATTTAAATTTATATTGTGTTAGTTATGTCAGTCATAACTTTACTTTGGTAAACATCACAGAACTTATGTACAAAGAATTATAAGATTATGTTTTTCAGATCTTATCTACTGCCTTCAAATATATAACATAGGCAGATTCTTCAAGCATTCTTAGAAACTCAAGTTAAAATTTAACCTTCTCCAAATATCCACTTAACCCTAATATGATTTTAAAGAATTTCATATCATATGTTGAGATTCATATTTATCAGAAAGTTATATGGCTCTAAATTCTGTTGTTAAGAAATAGCCTTTGTTCCATCTGGAAAAAGCCTCGCAGTAGCAGTAACTCTTGAATTTCATGAGTGTAAATAACATAAAAACGTATTAAAATAACAACTGCTTGTTTGTTTTACAACTAAATAAGGGACCCATGTTGTCAACTCAAGATTTTTGTATTTGGAGTATTTTAGCCTAGACTTTCAGGCAGTATGTTTAAGCCACCCAAATCTGAATGTCTTCAGAGTGGATTCAAAAAATGTCACAAATGTTATGCACTGATCAGGAAAAAAATAACTTCTGCACAAAACATTTTAAGGTGTGTGCACGCTCAAAGACACACATACATACTGGGATGAGTAGGAATGGCTGGGCATAGATGGGGTGCACTGAGAGTAGGAAAGCTAATTTTACTCGAGAAAATCTAAGTCATTTAAGTGGACACAGAAGCCTTAGCAAACAGTGATGTCATTTCCCTCCCTTACACCTCCCTTTTAGGCTCTGGAGAAACCATTTCAAAATACAATGTGCTTATTCTTTGTCTAGAACTAGAAAACAGATTTTCTTCTTAGTAGATGCATATTAAATTTCTTTAATAATAATGGGAAGGGTTTTTTATAATAGTAACGATCAACCAAAACCTGTTCTAAAAAACAGTCTACCAAAAAAAAAAAAGTAATTATATGCAAAACAAATTAAGATGGTAAATTCCTTGGTGCATTCAGTGATTATATGGGGTGGGTCATTAAAGGACTTCCCGAAGGCTGAAGCAGTAATTTTATCCTGGTCGAATGTGGATTAGGGTAGCTTTACAATTTCACACTATGCTTAATAGAGACATTATTGAGAGGGACAAAGTGTTCCTATACACAAGTTGTCTCACAACTCATTGGGTTTTACTTGGTTTGTAGGATTATGTTTCAACAGATGCCACATGCCCAGTGCTTGGTGATAAAAAGTCTCTATCTTTGATGAATTCCAAAGATAAAGAATAATCACTTTTCCACCTGTTATAATAAAATTGTTTTCTTTAGTTTTCTGCAGGTTAACTATCCCTTTTTCCCCCTGCAGGGGGGAGGCTGGTGGGGAAAGGGGACTTCCTTCTATTTTGTTTGCTACTGACATATTTACCACTGTGATATTGGTATAATTTTAGAAATCCTAGACTCTCCCAAGAGAATGTAATGGTCAATTTGGATGACTGTGGATAACACTGAAATGACAATCAGGAAGTCACTTTTCAGGTTACACTGGCAAAGGAGGACACTTAGTGGAACCCTTCAATGCAGTGAACCCAGCAACACACACATCCTGCATCCTGGGGAGTTCTGTGGCCCTTTTGCTATGACATATTTGAGCAAGGCCATGCATTCAATTTGCAATGTCACTCAATCTTTTGCATTTTACGTTTTGTCACATTGCTTAAACAGTATTTGAATTAAAAATTCCATAACTGGGCTGGGGTTGTGGCTCAGTGGCAGAGTGCTTGCCTCATACATGTGAGGCACTGGGTTCAATCCCCAGTATCACATAAAAATAAACAATAAAAAAATACTGCGTCCATCTATAACTAAAAAATATTGTTTAAAAATTCAATAACCTATATGTTCAGCAGACAGCTTAAAAAGGGTCTGCTCTGAATTTTCAGAATTTTCTAAAATGGAGTTGATTAGAAATCTAATGCTACTTTGTACAAAGGTATTTTTAGAAAGCAGAATGTACAAACCAGACTGTTTCAGCATGGCTTACAGTAGCTAATTCTATCCACCTCTCTTGCTGGCCATTAGGCAATGGCAGCATAATTACTTTCACAGCATTGTTATATACTCTACCTTTTGTCCTGGAGGCCCCAGAGGACCCTGAAAAAGAAATACAATTCAATTAACAGAACATGTTAGCCATTCAAACTTAGAATAATTAACTTTGTCCTATTCTGTAAGGTTCTCTTTGCTAGACTGAAATACACTGATGCTCAAGGAAAATTTTCAGTTGGAAGTACAGAATGGGTATTTTTTCCCCATTTTATTCTTTTTTGAAGAACATTCAGCATTTGCAGTAGGGTTCTGATTGTTCCTCTAGAAGGAAAAAAAAAAAAAAAAGAACGTTTGCTGTTCCAGTGCCTCTATTTCTTCAAATCCTTGCATTTAGAGGGCCAGTGGTATTTTTGCTAGAAGCAGTTAAAATGCAATGCAGTTCCCCAACAAACGGACGTTATATGAATTCTGCATCTGCAAAACTTCAGTAAGTAGATTTGCAAAGGAAATAATTAAATGTCTTGCAAAGAAACATGCTTTGTTGTATTCTTCCTCAGAGGAAATGTAGTCAATTGACCTGCACAAAAACTTGTTTACAAACTAGGGGAGGCCAAGGTCAACTGTGGTGCCCTTTGTACCTGAAAAGGGAACAAAAGGTGCTGCCAGCTGTTGCTTAGACTACGATGGGGGTGGGGAGAATACAATGTTTAGTGAGATGAATGAGAACATTTACACAGAAAATGTAAATGTGACAGTTTTGAGATTTAGCAGTATTTAAAACACAAAGTCAGTGTCGGGATTTTGTTGGCTTTGTTTAGAGCAAGGCATGGCTTTGGGAGAGTAGAAAAGAATGCAAGGAGATCTAGCTACATTTCTGACTTTTTATGTCTATTTTAAAATAAAAATATTAAATCCTTCTAGTTCTTTCAAAAATATATTTAATTTTTGTATGGTTTAGTGAAGTTATAGACATTATCATTTCATGTAACAGTCTTTTGCTCAATACACTTTAATGGCTAGCTTACTTTAGATGTGACATTACAGTTAATCAGCGTCTTATATTCATACTCAGTAACATTAAATAAAACACTAGGGTGGTCATTAGAAGAAGAGCTGGTCACGCATCATTTTTTTAAAATTAAAAATACACAATGTTCAGGAACATTGGGTGAATCTGTTCCTCATAGATCTTCTGCAATCTTACAAGTAAGACTAATAATTTCCATCTATAATCGGCTTTAGGTTATTGAAAGCACACTGTGCAATACCATTTTTATATATTCCTGTTTGATATCCTCAACCAACCAAAGTTTAAATGAGCTTGCTCTTTCCATATCTGTGGTCACTCTCCCTACCCATCTTACTTCTTCTATTTAAAATTGTTTCAGGTTTGTAGTGAAAAGAGAGACTTCAGGTGTAAATTCCCCCGACATCATGTCTCTCATCAACCCCCATCCACAGGAACCCTTCTCCGATATCAGAGAAAGAAGATTCCCTCCTCCTGTGCAAGGCCAATTCATCTGGTAGGATCTGGAATCCATCTTTGGCCTCTGTCCTCAGGGATCTCTTTCCATCAATTACCCCTGCATCTGTATCAGAGCCTCCCCTTTTCCACCAGCTCCTTCCCCTTAGCACATAAACATGTTTAATCATTTCCTCACTTGGGTAAATTGTTTGGGAAGTAAATGTTAATGCTGAGTAAAAGGCAGAGTTTGGAGGTTGTGGTGATAGGAGATCTGAGAATGAAGACAAGACGTGGGTCTTATCATTGTCTAGGATTCCATTTTCTCAAGGGTCTCTAGAGCATTTCACTTCTTAAAATGTTGATGTTAGAAAGGAAATCATATAACAAGGAGCACATTAATGCAATGTTTAGACTGAGAATGTGTATGTTCAATTCACAAAAGGTTTCTTTCCCATTGTAAACCTAACTTTGCCACTTGGAAAAATATTATTCCCTAAAACTGGATATTTCATTACATAGATATATAACCCTGGAATGGACTATTTAAAATGAAAATAAGAGCAAATTTTACATCAAATATTTTAACTAGAGGCCAACATATCTGGTATTTTCTATTTTGGTTTCTGTTGTATGATCACATCAAATCAGAGATTTAGAAAAACTGATCATAGATCTGAAGTCCATAAAATTAGTTATATTTTTTAATGCAATATTTATGGATAATTGTAAAGAAAACATAATTGTTCCCTTCACTTTTAGGAAACTAGTGTTATTTTTGGTAAACTAGAAAAATAAAAGCAGTTTTTAATATTTAACATTTATTTTGAATTGTGAATACATGTTTTATAGTCACAGTTCTGCTGCCAAGAACGCATTCTCAGCTACCAAAACTGTGTATACACTTCTTTGAACTCATTAGCAGAAAAAATGATATCAAGCCAAGGAGAATGTCATCCATTTCCAGATGGAAACTGGGAGTAGCATTGGATATAAGGCAAAGATACATATACATTTGTAAGTACACACACACACACACACACACACACACACACAAGCATACACAACTCAGTTATTTCAACAAGCAAGATTTTACATGTGTTTTAAGTATCCTTGGATAAATAATACCACTATGTATCTGTGACACTGTGATAATCAAATTTAAGCCTACAAATTAAGATTTCCTGTTCAAAAATTGATTTTGAAATTAGAGTATGTTGTCACTAGTTGGTTAAGATGTCTACGTTTGATTATTCTTGTGGCTTCTGGTACAAATATATAGCTTGTAAATAATGGACAGATACCATAGAGTCATTCATTAATTGACCTAATCTTTCTGAATTTATTTATACTTTCAGCCTGCATAATAGCTAGATGAAGAACGTCATCAATTCATTATTTACTAGTGAAACTAAATGCTTCTATTATTCTGAAAATTTAAATTATAGTAGTTTAAGATTTCTAAAATAAATCTGTTATTATTTTCCCCATAATTCAACAAGTTTGAATCAAGAAGTTTTCTAAAGCAGGGCTATAATCTTTTTGGTCCATTTTTATTAATCAATGAAGTGCTCCTTCTTAGACATTTTGACAGGTAAATTTGTAATTTGAATATACTTTGCATACAACCAATTAAGATGAAAACACTCAAAATAAAATTTTAATTTTTCAAGATAGTTTCTATGTTTCAAGATTAGAAATTGAGCAACACAGAATCTCAACATATTGCTATAGTTCTTTAACTTCAAAATTTTCTGCTATAATTTGAATCTTAAAATATACTCATCTCAATATAGTTTCTGGCTGATGTAAAATGTATGTACTTCGCATTGAAGAATTATGAATAGTGGACATAACTCTACTCAAAGATAAAAATCAAATGAGTCACTGAAAAATTCTAAGTGTGAATTATCAATGTCACGTAAGCCTTTACACCAGAATTTTCACAATCTTCCAGAAAAGACCACAGAGAAACAGGCCAAAGTTCAGACAAAAACTTGTAAACTAGTAAGGAATTATACAGTGCACTTGATTTTCCTTCCTGTTTCCCCTTCCCTGCTAGATTCCATTTCTGAAGAGTATGTCCAATTTTCAGCATATGGTGAGCAAGTAAGTTAAAGAAATACGATAGTCCCTATGCTGGTGATCATCTTTCCCCAAATCAGTTAACTCAGGCCAGGGAGTGATTCTTTACTCCAGCTTTGAGCCCCTCGGATACATAAGAATCTCTCTCTGGTCCAGTCCGCTTCTCCAGCTGCACTGCTCTGCCCTTGTTGGAGCCCTCATCTCTCTTTCACCTAGCTAATGTGACAGTCATCTAATGGCCACTCTGCTTTTAGCCTCCTTCAGTCTTTCTGCACACTGCTGCCTGAGTGAGCTTTCTAGAATGCTAATGAGTCCATACTTCTGCTTAAACATCCTTTGATGGCTTCTCAGAGTCCAAGCTCTGGTAATAGTTGTAGATCACCCCATAAGCCATGCTTCAAACACCTCTGGATGCCTGTTGCAGTAAGGGGCTTCTCTCTGATCCTCTCTCTTGCATCCATTCCATATATTAAAGCTCAGTGTCCCTGCCAGTGGGGTTAGGTTCCCTTCTTTTGTTCTCTAAAGCACTCTTATGTTAGGACCTTTACATAGAACTTGCCAACATTATTGTCGGGTTACTTCTTTCTTTAAACATCTTTTATCATGCATAATAAATGGCATATATTAATTGCTCAGTGAATCCTATAGCATTCATTCATTTATTCATTCACTTAATAGTAAATATCTACTGACCACCAGGCAATGCTCTAGGCACTGCGAAGCCAGTAGTCAAATAATTAAGACAAAACTCGTACCTTCCTGGACTTCATATTCTAGTGAAGGAGAAAAGACAATATGACATTGAATCAGGTGGTGAAGTGCTAAAGCAAAGACAGGAAAGGATGGAAAGTAAATATGGAAGTACTTTAGATGGAGGGTGGGTGAAGGCCACAGTGACAAAGTGGCTCCTTAACGGAGAACTCAGAGAGAGGTCAGGCAGACCACATGAATATAAAAGAGGGAAGGATACTCCAGGTAAGGGGACAGCAAATGCAAGGCCCAAGAGTCGGGAACATGAGAAGTGGGTTTAAAGAACACCCAGGAGGTTACAGGGGAATTAAATATGGAGCAGAAAGGGAGATTGTATTTGTATGGCCTTGTAGGGACTTATGAGCACAATGGGATTTACTTGGAGTATGATAAAAATTATAGGGATGAAGGAATATATAAAGTCATTCACAATTTTTTCTTATAGTTCAAAGACAACAGTGTCTCAAGATATGAATGGCAAGACTTCTTACCCTTTTGTTGACCTGAATCATTCTAATGCTACTAGTTTATTATAATAGCCTCCAGCTTTACTTCTAAATGCAAGAGTGGGTAGAAGAACTCAATTCTGGCTTCTACAGTCAAATAGTAAAGCAAAGATCATTCTCATTGCATGATATCGTAAACACTGGGAGTGTTGTGTATGTCAGTCTACAGTCCTTCATGAACCTCAGAGAGTCTTCATGCAAACAGTAGATGGGATTATCAATCCAAGCTAATCTTCAAAGCAGGCAGGTAAGAAATGGATGATTCCACAAGTATTATGCGTTGGCTGTACTTCTCAGTTCACATGTATTTTTAAAAAGCTTTTTGCTTGATAGATCATGGAATGGAAAAAAATTAATGATTTTTTCTGACACTAGCAATGTTAGCATAGATTTGATTGAGGTATTAATTACTTAAACAGGATGCAAAGTTTCTCAATGATGTGCTTTAGGATGCCTCTTGGGAGATGTTTTAAGGCAAGTTCTGGTTGCCTGCTATTAGGAAATGATGTAGGGGGCGGACACAGTTCCTGTTCTGTCCCTGATGGCTAACAGTAAAATTTGAAGCTCTGAAAGCTGCTGGTCATTGCTGGATACAAGAATATACAATCAGCTTCTGTAATAAAAACACAGGGAACAAAAAAGAGGTGGTCTATCGGTGATGGGGAAGATAAAAAAAGCCCACACTATTAAGCCATTTAAAATTAATTCCTTTTTGATTAAGAATTTTTCCATGATTTAATGGAAGTTAGACATAATGAAGAAAATGCTTTTTAAAATCTGGAATTGGGAAGAATGACAGCACGTATAATTTAAACTTATGGAGTCATGAAACATCAGTACCAGACTTTCTCAAGGGTTTGATATAACAGATTGTAATTACAACTTTTTGAAGATACTAACCTGGTCAAATGTATCACAAGATCACAAAATATATAAACTTGGTTCACAAAGAGTTAAGAGGAAATTTGAAACAAATAATGGAAACTTGTCTGACTTAAGAAGTAACCATTTAAGATGTACTTACATAAAATTCTATGTTCTACTTGGATGTTTGATGTGGGAAGATTAAGAAACATAAACTCTAGCCACTATTATATGTCTGTCTGGAGTGGAATTCAAGAGATGTTTTACAAGATTGGATTTCATAGCTTAAGTGTGTGGAGATGCCAAACCAGAAACTATTGGGAATGTTTAGAATATAAGAGACTGTGCTGAAATGTTTTCATTGTGAAGACCAATGATTTAATTGAACTGACTGTGGAGGAACACAGCATAAAAAGAGTGAAGGCAGTGCTGAGATGGGGTAGCTACACCTCTTGGATCAATTCCTCAAGGACCACATCTCCAGTTATACTTATTACTTATATTTTCCCAAGTAGCCCATATCCTCCTCCTGTTAGTCTCCATTCGAAGTCCTTACTCATTCTTCCAGGGGCCATGGCCATAGTTCACCTACCTTGTAAACCTTCTTCAGTTCACCCAAGGCTTGTTTTTAATCATCCGTGTTTCTCTAGCACATTTCAACTAGTTACATTTTAGTATTCTTATATATTGTAAAAATCCATTTATTAAGTAGAAACTTCCTCAGCTAGTAGACTTTACATCTTCAGCATGTAGGTTAATACTTAACATAAATTATTATTGACTAAACTAAAACAATGCATGCATGAATGTAAACATTGTAAAATCCTGTTTCAGATGCCCACCATTATTTTACCAAAATGTCATACCTCTACCTGGTATGACACTGGAAAGAGCTCCCAGTTTTGAGGCAATTGTTTCTGTTTAAGCATCTGGGACTTTGTTTCAATAAGGTGGCTCCATAATTTCTAATATTTGAAAAAAAATTCCCTAAAACCTGGAACCCATTAATAAGATGGTATGGTATGGTATCACATTTATTCATGAATATTTGATGAAAAAAGTTCTAATGGACTAATTATTTTTCAAAAGCAGCAATTTTTTTCTGACTTCATATCTCATGTGCTCATTCTCTGGGGGAAATTCTAAACTGGGATGATTCATTTATTGGTATTTCTTAAAATCATGGGGCTATGACCTTTTTAAGGGAGGTCTCTTAAAGCTCAGGAAATTAAAGAGGTGATACATTTTTCTCACTGCTTCACAAAACCAGAACCCAAGACTAAATATTGAGCATTAAATACCACTAGCCGATGAAAGACAGATCCAGGTATTTGAGAATCTATGTTCTGATCAGGTTCCAAAACAGAGACTCTATATCACCTTTCGCCAGATATTCACAGCTGAAATTAGCTGACTCCATCCCTTCTACATATTTAATAAATTGTTTCTTAGTGCTGAACCCCAAATGGAAATGACCCAAAAAGAAAGAAAAGTTCACAGGCTCCTCTGCCTTCCACGATTACACACACTTCCCTTGCGTATCATAAAGGAAAGAGATTTATGGTTCATAAAGACCTATCACCCACACTACACTCAGCAAAAAACATTTCTATTGGATAAAGTATTGAGTGCTTTTCCTATTTTAAATCAGCAATGTTGAGAAACACTGGTTCCTAGAATTTAAATATTCCATGATCCACAGAAGGTCTTAAATTTAAGACTATAATAGTCATATGTTACTAAGATCTGTTTTCTATCTAGATAGATCAGCGTTGTCTAATAGAAAGTTTTGCAATTATGAAAACAGTCTATATTGCTCAATTCAGCAGGGTAGCCACTAACCACATATGGCTATTGAACACTTGAAATGTGGTTACATGCAATTTTTAGAAAGTGAAATTTTAATCTTAATATAAATTAGTGGAAATTAAAACGGTTATACAGCTAGTAGATATTGTATTAGATGGTGTGGATTTAGACTAAAACACACAAAACTGCAATAGCTGGGTTCCAGCATACTATCTACCTTGTGACCCTGGCCAAGTTAATTATGGTCCTGTGTTTTAGGTGATTCCTAAGATTTCCTCCAAATCTGCTGCTGTACCTGACTTGAAACTAGCCACCTAGTGTGACTAGAAATTGGTACAACTACTTTTCC
Source organism: Geosciurus inauris (assembly GCA_004024805.1). Classification (NCBI taxonomy): domain Eukaryota; kingdom Metazoa; phylum Chordata; class Mammalia; order Rodentia; family Sciuridae; genus Geosciurus; species Geosciurus inauris. The sequence continues at coordinate 58,548 of PVHX01000957.1, forward strand.
ATTGTCCTCATGAAAATCAGTCTTTGGTTACACTATCCATATTCCTGAGCTCATGTATATACTCCAAATATACTCTAGTCTATAACACTTGAAAGACTGTAAGAAGGTGCAGAAGAAAAGACAATTTATAGTAATTCTATTAGATTAATTCCGCTTAATCCCACCTCTGGGGTGAAATGGCATCATTTGGGAGAAAAAGCAGCAGCTGATTTATTTCTATTAATATATGATTTATTGATTTGGCATTGATTCCGTTTATCCAATATGCCAAGTACCAGCACCTACTAAAAGATGTGACACATGCTGTAAAATGCTGTGCATGAGGGAAGATCACAGTTTCTGACGTAGCTTGGGAAATGTGTATGTGTACATGTGAAGTTTTCTCAAAGGAGGTTACCACAGTAGGTCTACTTTTTAAAAGCTCCATTCAGATAAGGGAATCTTGTACTCCCTTTAGACCCGATCAAGAAAGCTCCTGTTTTGGAACTTATGATTTAGAGGGCCGTTTTCTGGTTGTACTTAGCATGGGGTTAGGAATCCATGAGTTGATGGGGGCATGCCCACTTATATTCCTTACCACCTCAACCTTAAATGATGCTTTGGGTATTAAAGACCCTGGAATTTGCTGCTCCAATGATTGCAAACACAATGGGTTGCCTCTTTCCCAGGTCTGTTATTCTGAAGGTGAACCACACCATTGGTGTGCACAACAATGAATTGGAAGAGGGGCAAAGAGGCAGATATTTTGAGAGGTGTGCATGAAATTTGGTCCCGAGAACATCCAAGAGCCTGAGTATTATAATGGTGAGGGATAGAGAAAGGGGTGGGAGAGAAAGGAAGCAGGCTAAAGACTAGAGGCTTGTCACACAGCTCTTCTCAAGTCACCAGACTCTGGCTTTGAACTCTAAGGAGTGCAAATTTTCCATGTCATTCCATGAATTTTCCATGTCATTACGAAAACGTGTTTGTACAAGTTAGAAAATAGAACATATATTACTCAACAGTTTACTAGCTTGGTTTGTAACTTTTTGATATTTACACATTTTGTGGGAGGACTCCCATTTGTCCTCTTGCCCTACAATGTGTATATTTGTCCTAAATCCGCAAATATAAAGCAAAGACTTTAGATAATGTTATTATATTCACTCAAGAGTCACATAATTTGCTTCAGTATTTCTACAATAGGTTGGATTCAGAAATTTTGATAACTGGAGAAGTTTATTATAGTTTTAAAGATGATTTAAAAATTTTTATTTCTTTGAAATTGAACATGATTGTTGCACTTAATTGTCTGCAGGATACACATACACATAGGATAAATATCTGTGATTTATAATAAAATCATAACAGGACTTTAGAATTGAGGGGGTATAGTAGCGCATGCCTGTAATCCCAGCACTTTGGGAGGCTAAGACAGGAGAATTGTCAGGTCAAAGCCAACCTCAGCAATAGCAAGGTGCTAAGCAACTCAGTGAGACCCTGTCTCTACATAAAACACAAAATAGGGCTGGGGATGTGGCTCAGTGGTAGAGTATCCCTGAGTTCCATCCCTGGTACCAAAAGAAAAAAAAAAAAAAGAACTGGGAGGGTACTTATGTCATTTAGTCTCACCACTTTCTTTAGATGAAAAAATCTAAGGTCTAGATATTTTAATTTGTTCAGGATAATATAGATTCTAATGTATAGACATAATTCTAAGGGGAAATGGAAGAAACTAAGACCTTTAACTGGAACAAGTGCAAAGACAGTTGACCACAGAGCAAATTTACAGCCCAGAGATCATTAAGAAAAACACAAAGATACAATGAGAGAAGAATACAGTGTTATTTACTCAGACTTTTGGGCTTTCTTTGTACTTCTGCCATGTGATCATGCTTCTAAATGATGGTTGAACATGCTTCCCCAAAGCTGAGATTTTGTTTCTAGGATACAGAACCATCCTCAAAGGAAAGCTAAATGTTCCTCTCTGTTCCTTCACCATCACGACTTTAGGCACCTCTGGAGACATCTGTGCCCACAGGAATCAACACAGAGCTCCCTTGTGCCATGCAACTGGGAGGGACATTGGACTGGCACAGGAAGAAGGTGGCATCACTTATCTACTTTCTCTTGGTTCATTTGGAAAACAAAGCATTACAAGCTCGGGGAAAAAAGCACCAAGGAGGTGGAAAGGGCACTGTCAGTGTGGCATTTATATATACTTCATGGACAATCAGATTAAGTGAGGATAATAAAGCATTAGGACAGTTGCTAAGATATCCAAGCAGGCAAGATGCACAACTGAACACCCAGTTTTTGCCAAACCACATTTCATTGTTAAAATCTAGTGTAATGCCTATGCAAAGATGATTTTCTTCATTTTTGTTATTTGCACTTTGATGGTTTCGGGTTTTGCTTTCTCTGCCAGATCCAAATCAGGAAAAGTCTGCTGTTCTCTCCAATGTCTGACATTTGCTGATCAAGACAGCAGGCAGATCAAAGTTCAGTTGAGTAAAATGATGCGTTTTATCAAATCTGCGCATAGCAATGTATTATAACTGAATATTTAAAGCAAGGCTTCATATCTTGGTTATTTCACTTTTGTTTTAAATCAAACAGAAATAATTATGCTTATGCTATTAACTTTTTTAAAAAGCATTATGTTCACTTGGACAACATGTATCAAATGTGTTTACAGGGAAAACTAAAAGAAACTAAAGATTGTAAGTTCTTCAGACACAAGTCCAAATTTCACTTTACTGGACAATTTTTTTCTGAGTTTTGAATTCACAGATACCATCAAGGTCCAATAAGTAACAATGTGATTATTTTTATAATTCAGAAAGAGATGAACAGATGTGTTGGAGCTTAATACACTTGGGGAAGGGGAAATGGAAGGAATAAAAAGCTTCAGAAACCGATCTGATCTATGAAGCCTTGTATACAGATATTTTGAACTAGAAAACAATATCCAGCAAACTGGGACTAGTTGGTATATTTTTAAGAATGCCATTGTATTTCATGTTTCTGAGGATTTCTGCATTGGTCAAATAAAGACATAGAATATCTAAAGGAAAGATACCTTCAAAAATACTATTTTAACCACTATTCAAATTCCAGAAGAATTGGAAGATAAAGATCACTTGTGCTAGAACACACTTGAGCACTTCCAACTGTGGTCGGCTGTCGGTTTTATTCTTGTGTCTGGTTTTATAAGATAGTGTGCGTCTGTTCTTATTTAGATGGAGTCAAATTTACTTAAGCTCAAGATTCTGTTTTTTAAAATCTCATCCTGAACTTCTCAGAAAACCCAAAGGTCACGTTTACAGAGTAGATGCACAGCAGGATTAAATAAATGTGGAACTGCTTGAGCTGCAGATTTTCTTTTTTATTGTATCATAGATGCCGTTAATCTTCAGATGATTATTTTTGCAATATAAACTATCTATCCTGGATTATGAAAACTAATTCCCTACCTGCCACACTCATAAACAGTTTTGTAAGACCCCACTGTAGGCTATTTCTAGCTTCCTCATTTCATCATTGGAGATATTTTAAATTTATAAATATCCTCCAGTGCCTCTTAAGACCCTCATCTGAGCAAAGCACTCCTCCAGGACACAAAGCAACAAGTGTAGTGGGTTTTGCATAATGAGGGGAAGATGAGAGCAGTGGTATTTACTATGCTTTCTTTGTTTTAACTGGTGAGTGAGAAGAGGAATGTTATGAAAAATCAATGACATGATATATTGGAGAAGGCAGCCAAAATACTACCACCACCACCACTGCCACCAAGAACAAGCAGGACAAAAAAATAAACTGCTCTGTCATTTGTACTATGTGATATGCTATAATTAAATTGATGGCTATTGAATTGTTGACAGCCCTTACATTTCATAGAGCAGTCTTTCTGCAGGCTGAGTTATACCACTGGACATTTGTTTTAGCGCTAATACTTCTCTTTATGGATTTTTCTGTAGTTCATAAAACATTTCATATAAGTATTTCACTTGCTTCTTACCATAGTCCAATGAGATAAATAGATTAGGAATTATTACCCACACTTTATAGATCAGTAAAAAGGATCACAGACCATAATATACCTCTAAATGGTTCCAAGTCCAGAATTACTGGTACAATGTACTTTTCTCCATACCAGACTGCTAGTTAAAACACATGTGCGCGTGCACACACATGTACACACACCCAGACTTTAAAATATTTGAAAGGAGCTGGGCACCGCAGCTCACTCTGTAATCCCAGCACTTTGGGAGGCTGAGACAGGAGAATCGCGAGTTTAAAGCCAGCCTCAGTAACGGCGAGGTGCTAAGTAACTCAGTGAGACTCTGTCTCTAAATAAAACACAAAATAGGGCTGGGGATGTGGCTCAGTGGTTGAATGAATACCCCTGAGTTCAATCCCTGGTACCAAAATAAATAAATAAATAAATTTGAAAGGAAATTTCTGAAGAAATGTTCCCCTCATGAAAATTATGTTTATATTTCTAGTATTCTTTTCTTTCTTTGAGATGAATGAAGATACACAGGTACTACTCAAGTTAATGAGCAGAAATTATGATTTTAAAAAACTGATAGATTTTTTTGATCAGAGAAATATTTTGTTAAACAAATATAAACAATAAAAATTCAATTTGCTGAAAAGTGGAATTAGGGGGGTTATACTGCTTTGCAAAAGGACTTTGAATAGGGTTGATTCAAACAGCAAAATTTCCCAGCACATTTAAAATATGGTGATTTATGAAAATCCGATTCATACAAAACTTTATAGGGATACATCTGTTATATAAATCCATGCTTGCTCACCTGTAATTTACTCTAGAGAGAACAACTGAGTGATAATAATAATAACATGCTCACATAGTTCTTCATTATATATTTTAAAGTCCTTTCCTCTAATTTATTGCATTTGTCTTTGGCAACCTTTTATGGCAGGCAGAAAGGATATTATCCTTTCTTTACAGATGAGAAATTGAGAGGTTAAGTGACTTGCCCAAGGTCAGACAGACGTTCATTCATCTAGTGCTCTGAGTGATGGAGTTTTAACAGGGTAGTCAAGGCAGGAAGGTTCCTCCTCCTCCTTTTTTAACCAGCTGTGAAGGCTATTAAAAGAGGTGGATGATCTCACAAACATAATTTTGAATGAAAGAAGCCAGACACAAATGTGTACATACTGTATGATTCAATTAATATACAATTCAAATGCAGGCAAGACTAATCTATGGTGACAGAAGTCAGAACGGTGGTTACCTTTGGGATGGGACTGGGAGATAGAGCAGGGCTTATGATGATGTCCTAGTAATTGATCTGGTTTGTACATAGTTTCATGTACTTTGGAAAATTCACTGAGATGAACACTATGATCTGTCTACTTTTCATATTATTGAAACTTCCAGTTACAAAAAGGATTTTCTATCTTTAAATGCAGTTATTTTTAAATGCACTTTAGAAGATCATTGCATACACCTTTCCTTAGAATATTTTGATTTCAATTACATTTCTTAGGTCATTTAAAAAGTAAGAACATGAACTGAATCTGAAGAATTTAGAAGGAAAAGGTTTACAGAAAAAGGTTTACAGATCAGTATTATCTGCAATGAGAAAGTTTTTATATGAAATAGGAAATTGAAGTACACTAACTAGATACTAACTAACACAACTAACTAGATACAAGATACTAACACAATTTATTCAGGGCTGGGTCCAACACTTATATTTAATGATATCTGTCTAGGAATTGAGTGTAGCTCAGTGGTAGGGTACATATGTAACATGCAGGAACCTGGGTTTAATCTTTAGTACCAAAAATCTAAGGAACAAGGAATTATAGGAAAATGGGATTATGCTGTTATCCACCTAGTACATCCTTGAGAGTATATATAATTCAAGAAAGATATGAATATGGTTTTTAAGAAATATCCATTTTATATTAGGACTTTGTGTGTTAGGATGCTGTGTTGGGCATCAGGGAAGGAAGTCAGTGCCAATGATAATTTCTGGATAGGCTGGAAACAAGCAAGGCTCTTGAGGTTGTGATCTAAGAATGAATGGGAGAAATATGTTTTGACCATTTTTCCAGAATAGAAATCATAGATTCAATTGCTTAAAGCAATTTCCAAATTTATATCAGGGCTGGGAACGTGGCTCAGTGGTAGAGGGCTTGCCTGGCATGCATAAGCCCTTGGTTCAATTCCCAGCACCACACACACACAAATCATATCATAGTCTTGGAAGAATCCTCCACACTCTGTGAGTCCATAACACAGGGTGTTAATGCTGTACTTCTATGCAGTTATCACTGATGACAAATCTTGTGATTTTTCTTTCTTTTTCTTTCATTTGCTTTTAAAAATATCCATTGTGGCACCAAAAATAATCTGTATCAAACATCTATTGATATTTTAGGTCAAGAATGTAATTTCCAGGCAGCAGGTGGGATTTGTTCCTAGGGTGCTTTCATTTTATCAGAGCTCTTACTTACAAAGGCAGCTGAGTGGGTGAGCTGCTCCCCAGGAGAGTGCTGTTGAAAGCTCTGAGGGGGAAGCCTTTGACCTCCCGCATTCATTACATGCTGGCTTCCATTCCCCACACACTTGCTCTCCAGTGCATTTGTTTTACTAGGGCCTAGCTAAGAATTTTTAAAATAAATTTTATACCCTGACCACCTGTACACTGTGAGCCACCCATCATATAGCTTAGACACTATCAAGATTATTATTATCACCTGTCAGCTCCCTGTGCAGTTTCTGGGTCTACCCATTCTGCAGCTGGGATGGGTACCAGCTGTCCTTTAGCATTGGGGTAATTAGAGCATCAACCTGCGTTTCCCCACAGTGTTCAAACTGTAAAGTGGGCTAGAAAGGCAGCTTGAAAGATAGTCAGGGAGAGGTGCATTTAATTTTTCAGGGCTCAGCAAGCTGACCTGACTTTTCTACTGGCAAAGAATAAACAAGTCATGAGCAACTGGGTTCTATGTGTCTATACAAGTCCAAGTGAAATCACTGCATGACCTTTCTTTAAATGACAGAGATTCAAAAGGCACTTCTGTTTCTGGGTAGAGATTTTCCACAACAGAAACACTCCTTGAAGCAAATGTGAAGATTTGCTATGCTAATTTACCATTACACTTGATCCCTTTGAAAACATTTTTCTACTTAAACTAAACAGCATAACCCTGAATTTATATCTCTTATAGCAGAGCTGCTTCAATTGCCTTCTCTCTTGACCTTCCACAGCATCTTTCTACCACTCACTCTCCCCACCTGGAATCTTCTTTTTCTCTAGCATCATTTCTGTAGATATGTAGTCTTGAGACCCCTACCATGCAGCTGACAGATCATATGACTTTTCACTTTTATGAATTTTCACTTTTTGCAACAGATATATTTGTCACATAAACTTGACCATAGATTTTAGTAATCTGGATTGTTGTTATTTTCGTATAGAATAAAATAAATCGAGATACTTGCCATCAAGCCTTGTTCTCCTGGTTTTCCTGGTTCACCCTTAAAAAAAAGTGATAATTTTAGTAATATGTAAATATTAAAAAAGTCTTGGGCTGGGGTTGTAGCTCAGTGGTAGAGTGCCTGCCTAGTCTTGGAAGAATCCTTCACACTCTTAGTCCATAACACAGGGTGCTAATGCTGTACTTCAGCATTAAATGATGCTGGGTTCAATCCTCAGCACCATATAAAAAATAAATAAATAAAATAAAATTATTGTGTCCATCTACAACTAAAAAATATTTTAAAAAGTCTCAATCTTTTTTTTTCTTTTCCCCAATACTTTCTAGGCACATAAATGTCAAGTATATTTTTCGGATTAAACAGATAAATACAAATATAGTACAATTAAAAGAGCTGATATTTTTCTTCAAAATAACTTTATGAACACCTTAGAAATTAAAAAATTAGTCTGGATTATCATGGATTCTTATGATGACATAAAATTGATAACATTCTTTTTGAGAAGAATGTGTGTGTTTAAAATATACATATGTATATATGTGTGTGTATATATGTGTGTATATATGTATGTATATGAGTGTGTATATGTGTGTATATATGTAGTATATATGTGTATGTATATATATGTATATATACACACACACAGTTGCTTTTAGTGCAGGAATTAAATCACAAAATGATTAGAGATTGATTTTGAATTTTGGTCCTCTTGAATAAATGATGGTTGAAGTTAAAGCAATACAATAATACTTAATTTGGCAATAAACCTTAATTTCTAGTCCTAAAGTCATAATAGTAATCTCACATTTTTAATGTTTTCCATATATTTCCTTAAATGGCTGGGTTGCCTCTATCAAATCATTGATCTAGTGTCTTGTACTTTTATATTACTGATACTTGCTTAATCTTAGTAACTGTTAAGTAATGAGATCACCTTAAAATGATTTCCATTAATAAGCTTTACATACAAAGGACAACTGGGATATTAAAATCATTAAGCACTGATGTTTGAACCATAAATTGTGCTGTTCTTTTCGGCATTTTTCAATCAAGTTATTTATGAGAGATTAAGTAGTAGTTTATATCCTTTATTTTCTGTACATTGTATGAGGCTTTAATGTGTGTGCTATTGAGCCTTTGGAAAATGTTATTATCTAGCACTTAATTTTGTCAATTAAACTCCCACATAAGCCAAAGGCATTGGTTGACATACCCTATGGTAGGTGGGACACTTGTGAGATGGGGCATCTCCAGTCATGAACATTTTGAGGCTTACCTGAAAACCAGTTTGGTTGCTGTCTCCAAGTCTCTGGGGTTTACATGGATTCCAGGTGGACTGGGTAATAAAGCGGATCATTGCTGGGAGTGCCCTTCAAACCCTGGAGACTCTCCTATCATCTACTTTCCTCAAACCTCCACGCATTTCAGTCCCTGGTCCTACTCCTTCCTAGTTCTCAGCCCTTAACACAAAACAAAACCTGTGAGAACACTAATCCAGCAACTCACGGGTACTCCTGGCATTCCGCGGGGGCCATCTTTCCCTGTGTCTCCAGGGGGCCCTCTTGGGCCTGGAGGGCCTGGAGGGCCTGGAGGCCCTGCCTGACCTTGGTCACCCTGGAAAGGAGAAGGGAACAGACCAACAATAACCATCAAAGATGAATACCCAAGTCGTCTTTTCAACACTGTGTATTCAACACTTTTTAACAATTTGCATTATCCACGTTTACACAATGAAAATAACTAGAGTAACCAGAAACATGAAGCCTGTAGGCAATTTACCTGCCAGCAGGGAGCAAAATAATATTCACACTGGAAGAGCTGAGTAGATGCTATTAAAATCAAAGTAGCTCAAAAACCAGCATCACAGCTCTCAGAAAGAGTATATATGCTATCACTATATTCAGAGTTTGTATAACTTTATGGCAATGCTGTATCAGTTGTAGTTACTATAAACGGCTGCATTTATAGTTTGACAAATATATTCACTTTTAATAATCCACAAAATTAAGCATATGAGGTTCCTGTTGTACTATGTAACACTTTATAAATTACCAAAGGTAAAGAACTTAGCAACTGCCTCTGTTGCTGGTTACAATATAAGTTTTTCTTTTAATTAGTCAAAAATTGGGCAGGCTTTCTATGTTTTTATTTTGGTATTTTTATATACATTTCAAAGGCAGCTCACTAATCTAAATTTCATTCTAGGATAAAGACCACCCTCCAGTCATGCCCCACCCACAAGAGATAAATGGTAAAGCAACAGTACATAGAGCAATAAATGAACGTAAAGAAGAAATCAGACTCCAGCAAGAAGCAGCACTACCTTAATCAGGCGGCGTTTAATGAGCTGCTGATCAGCAGAGAGAAACCCATGATTGATTTTAGGAAACACCATCTGATCAGTCAGGTGAGGTCAAAGGTTGGAGTTCAGAGATGAGAGAGTTGAAGAATAGGCATCAGAAGGCCCCAAGAAAGAAATAAAGATAAATACATTAGATTTATAACGACCATGAACAAAACAGAACTGGCACTTGCGTCTGCCATCAGGCCCTCTGGCTCTTCTTGAAGGACATATAACCCTCAAATGGGGTGGTGAGGCCAGATTTTTAGTTAGAGATGAATCCTTTTGATATTGGTGTTGGGTCTTCTTTGGTGTAGCCCATTCTAAGATGGAGGTGAGCTGAGCTGGCGGGAAGCTGCATTCTGAGCCGAGAGCCTACAGACGAAGCACCAGTTCCATTTTGTCAGACTTGTCAACCAGCATAAGGTAGCATGAACCTGGCGGCCATTTCATTGATGCCCAAAGTCCAGAGTACTCAGAATTACTTAAGGAACTGAGAAATGTCACAAAGCATTAGGATACATGCAAATCAAACCAAGGAGGTGTGGCATGGTCCTAGCTCATGATGCCCACCTCTCTTCACTGTTTGATACAACATCCTTCTCTGAGTTCACTCAGGAAACAGCCCCTTAATATACACCTGACCTTGCTAAGGCAGGTGAGGTGCACAACAGGGAGCACCTGGGCTGGGCAGGCCAATCAAACGGTTCTTGCTCACTCTTGTGCTGATTGCGGCTCTGACTGAGCAGGCATAAGAGTCAACCACAAACCTTGACAGTGAGGATCTGATTACTGTGCAGGGCAGCAACTGTGGGGAAGCCTGGTGGGCCCTACGGACACAGCACAGCACCAAAACAACACGACACAGTACGTCACACAGACATTTCACTGGTGGACAAACAAAACAAGCACGTACCTAATGCCTAACTCCCTGGCTCAGGTCTTGAGGACACCATCAACAAAATTAGACACAACAGTCCCCAAATGAACCAGCCATTCCTTAAAGGATTGTGTGCAGGACTGAGAACTGTCTAAGTGCCTCTTATGGCAGGCACAATGGGATCTGCACCCATGCCTGTGTAGTTTCCTGTTCTTAACATTTCTGGAAACTTCCTCACAAAATATTAGTACAAAATGGAAATAACTATAGGCACTGTTAAGAAAACAACACTGTAAATTCCCTCTATTGATACTCTGTTTATGAGTCCAGACATACATGTATTAATTCATTTTTTGGACAACAGTGAACAGAATTTTGCTGTCAGATCAGGAGTATTCCTAAGAATAAACACAGTGCATTTCATAAAATACAGTCTTGCCACCCACATATCAAAGTTTCTCTCTCCAATCATATGATGAATCTCAGTTCTCCTGTTTTAGAATTTCTGCAGAGGTGGTAGATGGAAATCTGTCTCTTATAACATGTGTATTTCATGTCAGGGGGATTTATGGTCACACTCTGCAGTAATCACTTCTGTCACGTAATTTTTCCAAAAGAACTTGACAGTTCACACAACCCCTTAAAGCAGAAAAGTGGCTTGGAATTCCTTAACCAAGGATAATAGGGAAGAGATGTTTCAGAGACTTGTACTTTAATAACAAGCACTAATTCTTCCACAAAAGCATTATCCATTGGTTAAGTTGGAGAGAGAAATTTTGCCTTTGCTCTTTTTCTGACATGTGAAATTGGAGTCTTTTATTCCACTTTTTTTTTTAAAGAACACAGAACATGTTTACTATACAAACAAATAACCACCACAGTGATACATGGTCTCAAGTTTCTGGTGGGCTTCCTTCCTGTTCTTGCCTTCTTCCCACCCAGTTCTATTTTGAGGATATTTTTTAGGAAAGACCAGAAAGTTTCTAGGTGTTTTACTTGATTACTTTTATGGATATTTTCCTTGTTATTTTACCCATGTTAGGAATATGTTTTTCTTTTTAAGAGACCCAATAAAATTAGGTTTGTAGTAGGAAGACATTTCTTCAGCCCTAATGTCTTCGGTTCTCATTCTTTAGCACTACGACTTCTCAGGAAACAAAGCAGAGGAAATCTCATGCCTTTTGCCAAATCCATTCTGATAAGGCTATTAAGTGGCTGGGTAGTTTTGAGGTGACCTGTGTCCTCTTTTTCTTCTCTCCAAGTAAAAGTCCTTTAAACGTAGACTGTGCACAAACTCAGCAATGCTACAAGTTGGAAAACAGATGTGTACAATTTGCTTTTGTTTTACTATGGAATACGAGTTTAAAATGTTATTAGATGGTAATGTGCCAGCATCTTTCCATCTGTGACTCATTAGCCCAATATTACACAGTCAGAATTTTATATATAAACCTCATATTTATGTAACAAAGAACAAAAACAGATACAAACAATAAGTCTATGAAGGATCAGAATCTTGATTAGTGGCGATAAATCATAATGTCACTTGAAACAGGATTATCTAACAGAATAATTTTAAATTAAAAACCTTTTAACAGCACACATGGTAGGCCTTACAAATGTTTTGAAATTTGAATGTATAAATAAGTCACTTCTTATACTTATATTTGAGCATGACCAGCTTGCTGTGTGATCATATTTTCAAAATGCTTGACAAAAGATTACTAAGTTTTATAACTTCTTGGTTTGGGTTCCAATTTTTGACATCTAAATAGGAAAGGGAATAGGTAATTCTCACTTCAGATAACTCTTTTTCCTATAATAGGAAATCTCTATTTGAGGAAGCTGATCTTCTATTTCCCAATCATCTTAACTGTGAACATGCCACCAATTAGGTAGCAAAGTAAAAAGAGGGCATAAGGAGGAATCTCTTGGGGCTGGTGTTGTGGCTCAGTGGTAGAGCGCTTGCCTGGCACGTGTGAGGCACTGGGTTCAATCCTTAGCACCATATAAAAATAAATAAATAAATAAAGTAAAGGTATTGTGTCTGTCTACAACTAAAAAACATTAAAAAAAAAAAAAAAAAAAAAGGAGTGTCTTAAATTCCAACATAAATACTCTGTTCTGGGCTGCAATATCCTAAGACCCTGGGCTTTTCAACCATGATAAAAGTAACCCTGAGGGTATGAGCCAGTGCCCTGGTGAGTGTTTAAAGACAAGAATAAGTATGGTATATTTTCCAGAAAAGTCATTTTAAACTAATGGTAATAATTTAAACATTTTTTATGCAAAACAAACACTAGAATATTCTGGGGGGTATAATGAAATACTGTGTGAATTTTAGAAGTATTTTTACTATTTGATGGTAGTGATAAATTCCATCTCAAAGAGGTTACCTCTAGATGATGGGAAGATACCAATTCTCTGCTTCTCACAGGCACTGGTTTGAAAAGCTCTGGTGGTGAATGCTTATCTTTAGGACATACTTACCTTGTGGCCATAACAGCCAGGCTTCCCTGGCTATTCATATAGGAAATGCACTTTATATTAACTATGCCATTTTTCCACAGTATCATTAGTCATAGTCCTTTCTAAATAAATGGAATGGACATATTTCATTTGGTTTTACATCTCAGAAAACTCGCCTGGTACACAGATGGCTTGAGTGGGTGTGGAAAAAAAATTTGTCTCCAGAAAAACATGAAGCATCCAGGAATAAGCTGAAATACTGAAATAATTTGTACATATTTTCATCCCCAAAATATTTTGAATTTTTAAAAAACTAGATGTACAAGAGTATAATACACAGTACCTTATACAACCCATGTTCTCTAATGGGAACATAAAAATTCAAGACATGTTCATGAATCTTCATGACTTCTATAGTGGTAACCATCTCTGGACCAGCAGTGTTACATCATCAACACAGGAGGGGCTTTATTCCCTTTCACTGCCTTCTAGAAGGAAAGAGGAATGTGTACCCCAAAGGGAGGTTGAGCAAATAAGTAATCCATAAGAAATGCTTCTAACTATTTAGAAGTCTTAAATTCAAGATGTGATTGTCATTTTAATGGTACACTTAGTAATGATGAGTGTTATAGGATTGCATTATAGTGAGAGAAGTTTGTGTTCTGTCAAAAGTATTCAATAAGGCAATGATAGCGCCAGAAATGTAATCCCAGAATTCTAATTCCAGATTTTGTCTTTATGCCATCTATGTGTTTATGATAATTTATTTCTACTTGTTTTAGAGTTTAAATGTTAGAAAGCTTACAAATTGACTAACACTCAACAATATTGAAGAAGTATTTGCTGAGTGCCTTCTGTGCAGCATTCACTATGCGAGGCTTTGGGGATTGAATGGCAAGCAGGATCCCATGCTTGCAGCATTTAACAGCTAGTGAGGAAATAAGCAGGCAGAAACCATACTGGGTGACAAGTATTGTCATGACTGTGTATGATGAAAACAAAATGTGCACCTAACACTGCTTCTGGAGAGCCACAGGAGACTTCCCAAGCTAGGTGAATGAGTTGCTGGAGGTTGTAGAGCAAGAGTAAGCCTGAGGATAGACTTTAGGAAGATGCTTCCATAGTGGTGGTAGTGTGTCCCAGAACTAGAGAAAGGATGCATCAGTAGTTTCAGGAGTTATTAAAGAAGCAAATTTACAGGAATTGTAACTTTGCTAAAAACATAGGTGAAGATTTTGAGGAGCAGAGAGAGAGGTCCTAGGTCTCCAGCCTAAGCAATGGAAGTGGCAGAGAGAATACTCAGGGAGAGTGGGTTTTTAAGACAGTTGATGTTACAGATGATGAATTCAATTTAGGAAATCTGATCAATTTGAGCTAAGGACAATCAATGGTGGCAGTTGGATTTGCATATAAAAGAGGAGAGTTGAGAACCAGGAGTCATACTGCCATATAAAGTCATCTAAGGGGGCTGCAGAGAGAACAGACCTAGGACAGACTTCTTGGAAAGACTTGGATTTATGGGATGAGCAGAAGAAGAGGCAACTACAAAGAGAATCCATAGCAAGTTGAGTGGTTGTAGGAGAAATACTAACTCCCTTCACAAAAATTCTAGATAGGCAAATAACTAAAAATGCCAGACACACATACCTGTTTAGTACATCATTAATTATGTTGGACACATGCATATTCCATAGTGGGAATAGGCTATGGATGGCCAATGTCACTGACATGCACATTCTTTGGTAAGTACAAGGGAGTGTGCCTGAGGTTTTAGAGGTATGGAGGAGAAATTAATTACAAAGGGCCAACAGAACCCAATAGCAAATCATATTAGAAGAAAACAATATGTTATGTTTTACTGAGAAGTGAAAGTCTCTGAATTTCTCCATAATGTACACTATCATGATTCTGTTTGCTGAAAATATATCATGCTTTACAACATAACCATTAAGTGGGCATGTGTGCAGCATAAATAAAGATAAATGTTCCTAGAAACTGATAAAATGATCTCTAACTAAAAGGGACCAGATGGGGAAATATTATAATAGAATGCAAAAATATTTAGGTAAAAGAAGAACTTTAACAGCAGGAACTGTTAGGAGGCTAAATAAAGAAAGAAGACATTAGGGGAAATAAATTGCTTGCTAAACCATTCCATATTGCAGTTAATGGTATCATCTCTCTGTCTGAAAAGAAAAATCAACCATACAAAGCTAAGTGGCCAAAAGAATCCTATGAACAATCCAATAACATGAGAATTGGAGCCTGTGAAAATCACAGTTTATCAGCGATGAAGACTAAGTTATGGAAGTATTAATTATGGAAAGAATTAGGCTTCTGCTGTTGAATATATATTTTAACCTGTTTGTCAATTAGTTTTCTTTATTGATACTCTAATCCCATTCTATTATGTTCTATCATAAATGTTAATCCTAGTCACTTCAGTAATTACCTTTTTGATAAATCCGAATTTCACAAATTGTTTAAAAGAGAAAGAATAATGCAATCTCTATACTGACAAATGTCATTAAATGCTATCCCTACTAAAATGTTAAGTAATGACAAACTACCAAATACTGGCACATAACCACAAGTGTGGCCGATACATACCAATTCTGTCAAATGCAAATTGACAAAAATTGCTTAAACTATATTTATAGGCTAAAAGGTTTTACGTATGTATGACCTTTTAAGAAATTCCAAGGTGGTTGAAAAGGAGTCCCTAATGATGTACAGCTATGAAAGACCAATAAAAGATGAAACCCCATGAAAAGAGAAAATAGAAGTTCTACAAATTTTATTTATATAAACTTTGTTATTATTGGATCAGAGCTATTCTTTCTAAATGCATGTCCAGAGAATAGTTCCATCTTGGAGTTTCAAAATACTAATAAAAGTACAAGTAATGACAATAATGATGATGATTATGGTAGTAGTAACTGTAGCTAACATGTGTATGATACTTATTATGCTGGGTATGATTTGAAGAGCTTTATAAATACTAACTCTTCTATTCCCCGCATTAACCTTTTGATAGATGAGGAATCTGAGACAGAAAGAAGTTAAGGGTTTTGTCTGCCTACCTGTAAGTATCTGGACCAAGATGCACATACTAGCCATCTGCTCCAGAGTCTACACTGTTCACCATTATATGTTCCATGAATTCTTTATAGTCTCTGAACTTCATTCCTACGCGTTCATTCACTTAATCAAGGAAAGTTTAATAAGATACTACTATAAGCAAGGAAATGTTTTGAACATGGAGTTTAGAGAGGTGAACAAAATAGACCTTATCCAGGCATCATGGAGCTTAAAGCATAACCCAACGAGGCAGACATTGAATAAGTAACTTCAGGTGTGGCTGGGATTTCTTTTGATATGGTTATCCACAATTGTTTTCCTTTTGCATTTTCTATTTCCTTTGCCTCCCCACGTCTACCTATCAAGCTTTTAGTTGCCCTCTGCTTACTGCCCCAGGTGAGGCATGAGGAAACAGATTAGAAAACAAAACTTCTCTACTACCATTTCTAGAAGTCAAAAATATCTAGGAAGATGTCTAAACCAGAAAAGGATATCATCTGTGGTCTCCGAGAGCAAAGGTGACCCATGCCGTACTATCTAGTAGCACTTCCTAGAAGGCAACAACACTTTAGAGAAGAAATGGCTATGTGATCTGCCCAGGTAGACAGGACCACAGGCAGCCTTGCAAAAGATTCCCTTGCCTGAAGCATAGCACAAGACCTGGAAGATTCCCGGGACCCATAGATACAGCAATGGCTCACTGTTGCTGAGGGCCATACAGGCCAGTAAGGCCACAGACTGTTTAGAATGAAAACAAAAGACCAAGAATTGTACAACAGTCCAGAGGAGCAGCAAAATGTGGAAATTACAAGAAGACTGATGTCTGCTTTTATGGTTAACTCAGAGGAATGGAGGCTCAGATTCAGAAATCAAGTTATTACAGAAAATTAAGTCAGTTATTTCTTACTGAATTTTTTGGATTGAGATTCATAACTCAAAAGTGATGATGAGCTAAACTATGGAACCAACCTAGGTGCCCTTCAACAGATGAGTGGATAAAGAAAATGTGGTATATATACACAAGAGAATATTACTAGCCTTAAATAAGAATGAAATTATGGCATTTGCTGGTAAATGGATGGAGCTGAAGAATATCATGCTAAGTGAAATAAGCCAATACCAAAAAAACAAAGGCTGAATGTTTTCTCTGATATGTGGATGCTAGTTCACAATGGCAGGGGGCGGGGGGCTAGGAAAGAATAGAGGTACTTTGGATTAGACAGAGGGGGGTGAAATGAGGGGATGGGATATGGGAATAGGAAGGATAGTAGAATGAATCAGACTTTATTACTCTATGTGCATTTATGATTACATGACTGGTGTGATTCTACATCATGTACAACCAGAAGAATGAGAAGTTACCTCCATTTACGTATGAGATGTCAAAATGCATGCTACTGTCATGTATAACTAACTAGAACAAATTTCTTAAAAGTGATGATGATTGTTAACAAAGCAAAAACTACAACATTGCATAGGAAGCAGACCTTAGCCAGGTCAGGTAGTCAGTGAGTACTTCTCCAAGGACAACATTTAAATTAATACCTGCAGAATGGACCTGTGGAGGCTGGCCACTCCCAAAGGGCCCTAACACCTTTCCTTCCTAATAGTATCATCAAGATGAACACTGGAACCAAAGAAAAAATATTTTTCCCTTTTCTTTTCTCTTTCTTGAAACTCAGTCTTTGTCCTTCCTTTGAACAAAGTCAGGGTAAAGGCATTGGCAAGGGCTATGGGTTGTAGGATCCTTATGGAAGTTTAGATTGATGAAAAGGAGAGGGAGATTAACTAAAATTTTTGCTAGTTCATGTACCAACTTGCCCTGAATACAGACCTTTTAACAAGTACAGCAAAAAAAAAAAAAAAAAAAAAGCTCTAGGAGTTAAAGTCTAGTGGATAGGGAGAAGTATCACATGAACATCAATTCAAATGGAAAATAAACTAAACTCATGGTCTACTTAGAGGGACAGACGATACCTAAGCACATTCTGTCTGGGAAAGGAGTAAGGCTCCCTAAAGATGGAATTTGAGATGGGTGAGGAAGGATGCATAGGAGGATGGCATATGAAGTGGGGTGGGGACTGGGAAGTCATTCCAGTCTGAGCAAAGAGGTGGAAAGCCAGGAAAGTGAAGGCATACACAGGGAAAGCCAGGAAAGTGAGTTTGGCTGGGGCTAAAGCATATACTTCTTATGAAAAAGTTGATAGGATGTAGATGTTGGGAGTCTTAAAAAATGTTTAAAGGGAGCAACTACAAAGATTTTTTACCCAATGAAGGTACCATGCCATATGCAGGTTTAAGGAAAAAAACCCTGACGAAGTTAGAAAGGACAGATTAAAACCAAGACATAGTCCATGATTTCCAAAATCCAAAGTCTCAGGAGATAACATATTTTTTCACAAGCTTAAAGTTTTTTCTAAGTTTGTAGCAAACTTGTGTGATGGCAAACACTTAGTTGAACAGATGTGAGGCTATTTATGGTTCCTAATAATCCTTCTTAGTGTAACTATGCATATGTTGCACTGCAGAATTTGATGTTTTGATTACGTGGAGTCTTGGGTCTTTGTAAGGGTGTCAGACAATATGCAGCACATGAGCCACAGAAACTCCCTAATCCCTGAAAACTCAAGTTCTGAAGCGCATCTGACGCTGAGGGTTTCAAGAAGGGATCATGAGTCTAGTCCTAAATTCATGACAAAGAACCATTTACCAGAATAAATAATGATAGAAAGAGTAGGAAGTTTTACACTTAAGGCAATGAATTTGGTTTCAAATGATAAAATTTGACTATAAAATTTCCCAGAGTTTAGGCTAGTCTAGGAAATGCTCAGCCTAAATACATGATGATATGAAT
This sequence comes from Geosciurus inauris, assembly GCA_004024805.1. Classification (NCBI taxonomy): domain Eukaryota; kingdom Metazoa; phylum Chordata; class Mammalia; order Rodentia; family Sciuridae; genus Geosciurus; species Geosciurus inauris. Next base: position 77,635 of record PVHX01000957.1, read on the forward strand.
TATATAATTTGTGCAAGTTTGTAGCAATTGAAAAGAAAACTGTAAAATGTTTATTTTATGTATAAATTAAAACTAGCCTGGTCAATTTTTATTTAGCATATATCTTCTATATGTTTATATCTTTAATTACTTGGTTTCATGAAAAAAACCTCACATATTTCATGAAAAAATAAACTGATAGGTATTGCAAGTAAATGAAAAATAAAAGGTGAAAATTTTGATCTTTTATTAATAAAAAATTCTCTTAAAATCTTGTTTAGAACATCAATTTGATTACCAAACACTGCATAATAATTTGTTTAAATGTCCTTTAAAAAATGTAAAAGCAAGCTCTAACTCAGCTTTATCTGAATTTCATGCAATATGCATTCGAAATAGATTGATAAACTGTATACCTCCTCCTAATAATTTTTAATTTTCAAGGAATCCTCCTTCTAAGGTGGTAGAAAATCACAATAGTGAGAAAGACAATATTTTGCACTCATACTTTATTCTCTTTTCTTTTTTTCTTTCTTTGGCAGTATTTGGGGTTGAATCCAGGGGTCTTGTACGTAGTAGGCAAGTGCTCTACCATTAATCTCCATCTTCAGCCTTTATTTATTTATTTTTTGAGATAGGGCTTCCTTAAATTGCCCAGGCTGGGTTCAAACTTGCAATCCTCATGATTAAGCTCACAAGTAGCTGGGATTATAGCGAGCACCACTGCACCTGACTTTCACCCACATTTCTAATAAAATCTAGGGAGTGCTCTAGTTGAAGTTGCCAAGTCAAAGATTCACCCCAGCTTGAATGTGCCCTATCCATTTTCTGTAAGGAAACAGTTTACACCTGGCAGAGGAGGCACAGCATGGTTCAGGAGAGAATAGGGGATTCATTAGTGGATGGGGCACCTGATGCTGAAGGAAAAGCAGGTATTTGTCCAGTGGCCTGTGAGAAAAGTTCAATTTTTTAGCATTTTTCATGCTGAGAGAAAAATTCAATGTGTCTAGCCTTCCCTAGAAACTCAATTTAGTGTTCTGGCTTAATGAGTACTGGCTAAACTTCTTTTATATGTGATTAGATTGAGTTGACTCTAAAATTCCTTGGGCATGCACTGTGGTTGGTAGCTTCTTTTCTTATTCCAAAAGAGCAGATAGATGCCTGGCAGCCACTCCATTAAAGAGCTGTTGAGAGTCTCATGGGGCTCAGCTACACTGGGCAGATAGCTATCCCTGTACTTCTTATGCAACCTGTGAAATTCACCACTCTCCATAAATAAAATTCAACCCACAGTAAATGCCTGGGATACTAGAACTTTCCAAAAGTGATCTTAGCAACAAAAAATAATGGAGTACTTGGTAGAGTCACCAGAGAGTACTATTACGTGTGGTGGTGCCATTCTAGGTACTTTCTCCACTTGCGAATCTGGTTCTGTTCCTTAGTATTCCCATTTAGTCTACATTCTAATTTTTAGTGTTTTCCCAGGATTTAATTACAAAAACTAAAATAGAGGCTGCAGCTTGAAGATACTCTTGAAATTTACATGTTCCCACAATACAGACTGTGAGTTAGAACATGTAATTAATTAATCCTGTAATTAATTAGATTTGACATCTCTGTGCACACAGAGCAAACTCAAACAATAAAGATGAAGCAGATGACAAAGAAGCAGCTTTAACACAAAGGAAGTGGGGGGACTTGGCTGACTAGGAGAGTACAGCTGGGGATGGGAAACAATAACCACTCAACTGACATTTGCCACAGGAGAAAGCAGACCTAATGCCTCTAAGTCTGCCCCTGTTTCAGGAGAAACCAGAAATCCAACTTGCCAATTCTAGTTTAGTTTAAAGCATTTTATAACCACCACCCCCCCAAAAAAAATGTATCTGAGGGTAAGATTTGGGCAAAGACCACCAGTTAAAGATCAGCGATCTTATGCTTTTGAATGCTGAATGAAAACCAGAACTATTGTAGAAGGGCTATGTCACATAACGGAAATACTCCATTGATGGAACTTTATTTTGCTGCATTAGCAGTGAAGAAAGGCCTACAAGTTCTCACTGCATCAATCTCAGGCTATAATTCAGAGCACTGATTAAGTCATAAAAGTTTCAAAATATGATTGCTATACAGTATCTCTAGGAAGATCACTGAACAAGGTGTAATTCCTTTTTAAAAGGCACAATTGAATTCCACAGTCATGCATCCTTTTTGGAGGAGATCCTTGATTTGAGCTGTCAATGGGAAGAGCTGTGTAATCTACATGAGAATTATGGTCTCTCTGGGAATCTCAGAACAGAATTTCCTGACTTCTGGGAAACTAAATCTAAAGTTTATAATTATATGGATATTAGAAATCATAATATGAAATTCTACATCTTGGTTTTAATTTCCTAGTTGTGGTTGATGAGGAAATGCAGTACATTTTTATATTAAGTTGTATATCACATGCTAGAATGTTTATTATACTTAATTTTAAAGAGTGATATATATATATATATTTGCACATATGGTTTACTTGAAATAACTATACTGATATTTGATATTTTATACCTCAAATTTCTTTTTATACTTTCAAATTTCAAATACTTGGATAATCACAGGCCAGTCAAAAAGTCAAGAATAAAGATTTCATTGTCTTCCAAAGCAACTGAAAATAAGGTCTCAAAATAAGCCTTAAATGCAACTTTTAACATGATCAACTCCCAATTTAAAGGTACTTAATATTCCATTTATCAAAGGAATTTATCCATATACAACAGGAGTTATATTTTTTTCTTCCCATGATTTCATGAATTAATTCAAAGCATAATATGGTCTTCCAATTTAGTAAATATTAAATGATATGTTTTCTTTATTTGACAACAAATAGAAGAGTGAGTGACGGTGTCCTATGTTTGAATACATACATAATTAAGACCAAGGAAAAATCTTTCTCTGATGTCTGAAAAGATATAAAAGTAATAGCCCAATTTACAAAATACAGATGTGCCTCATAGATCCTTTCCTTCCCCCTCAACTGGGTCTCCAATTTCAGTACCCATAAGGAACAAAGTTTATGTGTTAAAAACCAGGTGGCATCTGGGGTACTTAGATAAGGTACCAGTTCTACCACTTCATCAGCTACAACTTTTATGATTCCCACATGTGGCTAAAAAAATTACAGGAGAGATGCCTATCATGTCATTACTGAAACTGAATTGCTTCTTTTTATGTGCGGCACTATCAACCATTCTTCTTGGTTGACATGGGCTCCTAACTATTATGAAACAAAAAGCGAGGAAGACTAATTTATCATTTCACAGTAATGGGACAAAGCTTCATAACATTACATCCAGATGAGATGAAGATTCATTAACATCAACAGTACAACTGTCCATGTTTCTTGACTTGGGGAAGTTGGGGAAGTGACAAAACAAATGTGACTAAGAAAAAAATATGTGCAAAGGACACGCTGGAATCAACTTCTGTACAAAGTATCATGATCCAATTTGTGAACTGTAAACCCTTAATAATTAAAAAGTAGAGTGGACTTCCTTCCACTCTCTTATTCTTTGTAGGATTTCCTTCATTATGATTGTCTAATTAGATAAAAGGAGTGGAAGAAAAAGGAAATGAAAGTCAAATTAAGAATTAATACAGCAGAGGGAATGGCACATAATGATCTGTGTCAGCAGCACTTGGGGCCCTCAGGGCATGGAGTAAAATTCTAATGGCATCAGGAAGAGTATTTTCAGACAGAATCAGAATGAGAAGAATGATGAAGAAATAAGCCTATAAGAAAATGTTATTAGTTGAGAGAAGAAAGCAATAATAACCAATTTCATTTTAGTTTCTAATTCTCTGTTGAACAGAAAATAGCTATTTGCATTAAAAATCGCCATAAATATCAGGAGTATTCGATACCAAGAAAAATATAGACACCATAAGAGCAAAAACCCTGGGGATCTAAATATGTCTTGGCTTGAGGAAATTACTTTCCAAATAATGAGCATCTCTCCGCCAAACATTATCCAATTGTTCGGTTTCCACTTTTGTGGAAAGTGGAAGAAGAAACAGAACAAGAAATAGAAAGATTGCTAAAATTTGTGTTGATGTAAATCAAGGCTATAATGAATGATTAAAAGGAGTTTTGGTGAACATTTACAGAAGCGGTACAGTTTAAAAATATTTACTTTCCTTTTTAAAAGGGTTACTTGTAGATAGATGTACATATGTAACTGAATTACAACAAGAGGACCATCAGTTTCTTTTACTGCCTGCCTTTGGATACTAACCTGAGAAACCTGAATTAAAAACCAATAAAATCAGTGAATTTTTAACTGGCTGAACAATCTACCTAGAAAATAGGGCTTAACTGGTCACATAATTCATGCCCTTGGTCCTCATCCATTCAACACTTGCATCAATGAATCAGATTAGTCCTCTCAAATTTATGGTCTGGGAATAATTTTTGTCCATACATGTATATCTGTTTCTATATCTCAGAGCTGCAGAAAGTGGGGAAAAGGGGAATATGATACTTGCTGAATTGCAGAATCAGTAGAGAGAGGGACCGCAACAGGATGAAATGATGAGCATATTCCAATAATATGGGGATAGAAGTAAGGAACAGAATGTGGATCCAATAGACAAGCTATGCTGCACAAATGCACAGTTGAGAAGCTGAGCATTCATAACAGTAAAATTTTTTAGAATTTAAGGTGATCATAAACCTATATACTACCTATAAGCTATGGATGCCAATGTTGTCCAAAGCTAATCTAATTCCAGGCTGTATTAACATAAATGTAACAGTTGCTTCCATTGCATTTTACTTAGGCTAGGCCACACCTGGATTATAGGCTTCATTTCTGGGCATTTATTTACCCGTAGGACACAGACAGGAACAAGTTCAGAGAACAACCAGTAACAAAACTGGCACATGAGGAATATATAAAGGAGGTGTGGTTAGAACAGGAGAAGAGGAGTTGGGGTATAAGAAGTATTTATGTATGTATGTATGTAGGCAGGTACTGGGGATTAAACCAAGAGTGCTCTACCACTAAGATACCTCCCCAGTCCTTTTTATTTTTTGAGACAGTGTTTCACTAAGTTGCCCAGGCTGACCCAGAACTTGTGATCCTCCTGACTCTATCTCCCAAGTTACTTGGGTAACAGGCATGCACCACCACACCTAGCATGAGAAATATTTTAAATAGACTTAAAACTGAGTGGAGAGCACAGTGTATAACCCTCACCACTGGATAGTGTATTCATTTTCACTGAGTCATCTCTTGTTGAGGGATGTAGCCAATGAGGGTTTGGACAAGCAGGGCCTTGGGGCTCATTCTAACCTTAGACTTCAAGATTTTCATGAACTCACTGAAGGACTGTCCTATGAAAGAGTAATTAGTTCAGAATGCAGCACTAAAACTAAACATATAGGTAGTAAAGTAGACACTGATTCAAAGGCAGGAAAAATAATATTTGTTTAGTAAATGATTAAATTGCTTTGTAATATTTAGGACTGCCTAGAATTAGAATAGTCTGCTTTGTAAGAGAGTGAGCTCCTTGTCACTGGAGGTGCCTGAATAGAATTCAGGAACCATAAACTAGGATATCCTCGAAGAGGTTTAGACAATTGGCTGGCTTTAAAAAGGGTCTATTCTGTAGTTATGAGAGAAAGTTTGACAGAGCAGAAAGTGAATTTTCTCCTAACCATATTATCTTTCTTCTTGCCACTCCCTTAGAACATGGAGATTTGTGTAGAAACCCTTTCTGGTATTGCCAAATGATTTTTAATTCTAATAAAAGCTAGTTCACAATTACTTCATTATCCAACAGTTAAAAACACAGTAAAAAAATATTGCAGACACACATAACTCTTTTGCATAGATAGAATAAGAATCCACCTTATAGATGATTTTTATCCTACCTTTTTTTTTTTTGAACATTTTGGACCACTCTTTCAAATTCTGTATTTGTTGCACTCAGAGAAATCAGGTTTTAATTCATTTTTATAACAAGGTGGACACAGAAAAAAAGAGTCAAATAATACTCAAATTAGTTCTCTCTCTGAAAATTTGTCAGTAAAACTACTGGAGACAATTCCAAACAATCCATACCCTTATTTTTATTGGTGCCTCAATAAGGCAATTTTGTTATAATCTTTAATAACTTTTATAATTTTGTTTATAAGGGGAGGTGTTTCCATTAATCTACCTATAATAATAAAAACTCAGAAAACATGTACAATGTGTTAAAAATTATTGTTTCTAAATGTACACCACTATTTGTAAAAGAAATCATTTAGTTCCAATGAAAGCACACAATATAACATGATTTTAAGTATCCATGAACTTGAGTTGTGCCCTGTACACATATATAAACTAAACTGCCTTAAGTAATAAGCTAGCAGAAAAGGAAAAAACCTGGAGGAAATTCTAAAATTTAAGGCATTTTTCCTCAAAGGAGTGACTCTAGGGTTATCCTTCAAAGTCTGTGATGTTTATAATTTTAAACATAATGAAAGGACTAAAATTTATCTTTTAAACATTATTATTATTATTATTATTAGTAGTAGTAGTACCATGGATTGAACTCAGGGGTACTCGACCACTGAACCACATCCCCAGTCCTCTTTTGTATTTTATTTTAGAGACAGGGTCTCACTGAGTTGCTTAGCGCCTCGCCATTGCTGAGGCTGGCTTTGAACTCACGATTCTCCTATCTCAGCCTCCCAAAGTGCTGGGATTACAGGCATGCGCCACTGTGCCCGGCTTATTTACATATTTTCTTACTTGTTAGTCTATTCTATATGTGACGGGTAACTTTTGAAAATTTGTTATTCCATTCCATAATTTATATTTTTAAGCAAAAAATAAAAAACACTTAAAGAAAACATATATTGCATTGCAAAACTGGTAGAAAACTACCAAGTTTGAACTAGTACTAATTTTAACCTTTGAACAGACTTGGTAAACTAATAAAACAAATTCTGCAGTAGCACAAGTGGACAGTCACCAGTATAAGAAGAATTCCCTGTAATTTTAAACCAAATGGTATATAAATCATGTTAAAGGCCATAATCTAGTTATTTTCCCAGGAAATAACATTTAGTATTAACTGTTTTGTAACCTACATGTCTGCATATTGTAATGGGAAAGTTCATAATATCATAATATAAGAAGTAGAATAAACTTAATATTGAAAAAAGTCCATTACCAGCAGCAATCACACATGTATGTAAATAACAGAGCAGGCTGGGTGTCCCTATATGTAAGCAGAATTTGCACCCCACTTATAGCAGAGGAGCTCCATTCAGTTTCTGCCAACTCAAAGTATAACAAAAAGAGTGAACCTAAGAGTGCCAAATCTGCCCATTATCCAGGGGCAATTTTAAAAAGATTTTGATATAAATTATTCAATATTAAAATGTTAGCAACTAATTTGGGAAAGCCGATAAGATTTATTGCTACTAGAATCTGGTCCACAGGCTACCAGTTTGCAGGCTGTAATCTGTTCCCTTAAGTATTATTAACTAAAAATATAGAGAGAAGACTGCACAAAATAGTGCAAACATTCCAATAACAAGGAAAAATGGAGACATTGAACTATTTTCCCCCACTACAATCCAGAGTGTTAGTCTCTACACTGAAAAAAAAAATCCCATATAAGTTGTGACAGTTTCTCAAACTACAACCATGTTGGCACATGCCATTTCATCTGACACATTTTAAAAATCTAGAATTATTGTCACAGTTACTATACAAAATTCTGGGTAGATATCCAGAGTCAAACTTTGCATTCTTCCCTGACACTTTTTATTAGAAGTACATGGCTCCAAAGTGGAAGTAATACCACAGACCAGCATAGAGTTACAGCATGAACAGTCACCACTGGAATGGTGACATGGACAGCTGTCTCCATTTCAATTCTATTTGACTTTTCTGCCTAAAAACATAAGATGAAGAGTGAAGTTGTAAATCTCCACATTAACTTTCTGAACAGATCCAAAGTATTTAATAGATCTCCAGATAGTCCCTTCTTCCTGTAACTCCTCAAAACCCATTTCCTTTTACACTATTATTGAATAATTGTAAATGACTACTAAAACAAAAGGTTACAAGACTGAAAAGCAATTTCATACCGAGCAAAAAATATAGAGAATGGCTTCCCAATGCTGTATTGTAGAGTTCTCTAACACTGAAGATCCTTTAGCTACTTTGCTTTGTTGACACAAAAATAACGTATTTTTTATCTATGCCCCCAGATAAAAATTGCATGTGTAGGGCTGGGGTTATGACTCAGTGGTAGCGTGCTCGCCTAGCACGTGTGAGGCACTGGGTTCGATCTTCAGCACCACATAAAAATAAAATAAAGATATTCTGTCCACCTACAACTAAAAAAATAAAAATAAATTTAAAAACAAATTGCATGTGTAGTGAGGTGAAGCTCTGAATATAAACAGCAGTGATTTATCTGGCAGAGAGAACAACTGATGGTTAAAATGTATATAGTCTCTGCTATTGTTTTCATCAGAATTAGTTATCAAATAGATAATAAATTCTTTAAAAAATGAGAACATACTATGAAAGAAATGGAAAAATCAGAAAAAATGGTTAAATTATAGCTAGTGGCTTCCTGCTATATGATGAATACCAGCCATTCTCACAAAAACAATATAATTTCTGGTTTTCAAAACACCTGATAAAACTATGCTAATGATTTACAAGTTTTACAACTTCTCAAAGAACAGTTTCGTAGGCTAAAAATGAGTTGAGGATGGGATAGAATCAAGTCTAAAAAATTACAAGATAAAATTTTTGTTGCCTGTAAGGAATATATCAGAGGCTCCTCAGGATTGGTTTATATTTTGATTATTTAAAAAGAAATTTTGGTGCTGGCATTCTAAGACATTTTTGACTTTCTCAATCACTAAGGAACAGAAGTAAATAAGATACCTAAGAAAAGGCAACTGACTTCTCCTGAATTATGTTTCCAACTTTTCTCTTAACATTCAGGTCAAGGCAAACATTTGTCCTTCAAAGACTATGATGAAAGTGTCTAAGATTTCATCTCACCCCAGTCAGAATAGCAATTAACAAGAATACCAACAGCATAGTAATAAATGTTGGCGAGGATGTAAGGAAAAAGGTACATTCATATATTGCTGGTGGGAAGGTGAATTGGTGCAACCATTATTCAAAGTGGTATGGAGATTCCTCAGAAAAATTGAAATGGAACCACCATTTGACCCAACTATCCCATTTCTCCGTTTATATACAAAAGACTTAAAATCAGCATATTACAGTGTTCAATATATTACAGTAATCAATATATCACAATGTTTATAGCAGCTCAATTCACAATAGCTAAACTATGGAACCAACCTCAATGCCCTTCAACAGATGAATAGAAAAATGTGGTGTGTGTGTGTGTGTGTATACACACACACACAATGGAACATCACTCAGCCTTTAAAAAGAATGAAATTATGGCATTTGCTGGTAAATGGATGGAACTGGAGAATAACATGTTAAGCAAAATAAGCCAACCCCCCAAAACTAAAAGCTAAATGTTTTCTCTGATAGGCAGATGCTAATTCACAATGGGCGGGGGCAGGCCTAGGGAAGAATAGAGTTACTTTAGATTAGGTAGAGGGGAGTGAAGGGAGGGGAGGGAGCATGGGAGAAAGATAGTCAAATGTATCAGACATTGTTACCGTATATACATTATCCTATGTACATATATAACTGTATGACCGGTATGATTCCACATCATGTACAACCCGAAGAATGAGAAATTGTACTCCACTATATACGATGTATCAAAGTGCATTCTACTGTCATGTATAACTAATTAAAATAAATCTAAAAAAATTTTTAAAAAACCATCAGTGGCTCTACCTGGGAGTCACAGTAATCTTTAGCGGGATAATCAAGAAGAGTCACTGGGGGCTGGGGTTGTGGCTCAGTGGTAGAGCCCTTGCCTAACAAGTGGGGGGTACTGGGTTCTATCTTCAGCATCACATAAAAATAAATAAATAAAATAAAGGTATTGTTTCCATCTACAACTAAAAAAATTTTTTTTTAAATAATGATCACTGAGCTTGTGTCCCTCCAACTTTCAAAGGAACACTACAAATTGTTTTCCTTGTCTGCTAAGATATGCAAGAAGAAAAATGAAGCATTGAATTATTAAAGGTTAATTATGTTGTCTATAACTCTAAAATGCCACACTGAATAGAGAGCTGCTTTTCGAAAAGGAGTTTATGGAACATATATTGAGTTAATCCAAAAAACTGAGTAGATTGCTTTGAACATGTACCTATCTTTCCTTAATAGAGATTAGAATATAAATAAGAATAGGTTCATATCTGTTCGTGTTTAGAGCTTGTACATGTGAAAAGCCTGCACTTGTGGACAACTCTGTTCCATAGATATTACAGGCAAGTGTCACTATGGGTAAATATACATACAAATGTGTATATAAAATTTACCTATGGTTAGACTAACTCCTGCTAATAAGAATTAGTCACATAAAACAATGCACAGTACAACATTTTAAATAACTGGTTGCAAAAAAAGGCAACCATTTGGTAATTCTTAGTCTGAGAAACAACTTGGAAAGCTGTCAAAATACAATCGAAACAACCTAGCACACGTGACTTAGAATGAAGGCACATCTCAGAAGGCTCCCTGATTTGTTTTGTACTGGAGCACAGCCCCCTCCATCACATCCTTCATCCCGTGTTTCCTATCTTATGAGTGAAAGAATTTCTCTTTAGCCATTCCGGAAATCTCATAAGGTGATGTCTCTTGTCTCTTCTCGGTGATGATGAAGTCAAGATTCTGGAGAGATTTCAAGGTTGGGCCACAGCTGAAATAATCTAGATAAACAGATTGACTCAGCTTCTAAAAATAGTAAGCCTGACAAAAGTCCCAAAGATAAAAATATACTAGAAAACAATTGAATATTATTCTTAATTAAAAATTAGATGGTGTCTCTCTTAGCCTTTTGTTCCCTCTGCCAACAAACCCAGACTGTTCAGGCTGACATGTTCTTCTGAAGTCATGGCAAAAGAGGTAGGAATTACCACCTGTTGTTCCCTTGTACTTCCTAAGGTTACAGTTTGTTCCACCATTGCACACCACAGACATGGGCTTCAAGCCAGAACTGCACTGTCACTCTGCCATGGCAATTTCTTTCTTCTTGCCTACCCACCATAATTTTCTTTCTTTCCTTCTTTCCTTCCTTCCTTCTCTTCTCTCCTTTCCTTCCTTCCTTCCTTCCCTCCCTTCACTCCCTTTCATCCCTTCCTTCCCTTCTTTCTTCCTTCCTTCCTTCCACCAGGGATTGAACCTAGGGACATTTAATCACTGAGCCACATCCTCAGCCTTTTCTTTTTCATTTTGAGACAGGATCTCACTAAATTGCTTAGGGCTTTGCTAAGTTGCTGAGGCTGGCCTTGAAATTGCCATCTTCTTGCCTCAGCCTCCTGACCTTCTGGGATTACAGGCGTGTGCCATCATGCCAGGCTTAACTCTTAATTCTCACAGATTATTTCAAGCCTGTAGTTGACTAGAGTAGCTGTCCTGGAAAGAGTGACTTACATCACTGATGTTTTGGATGCTGCATTGGAAGTTTATAATCTCACCTTTTACACCTTTATCAACAGATTCATGCTGAATCCACAAGCTAAAAAAGCATGAGAAAAACTCCCAGAAGTTTTCTTGGTAGTGGAATTGTGGAAACAACAGTGCTACCTTAGCATTATTACTATTACTGTTATCATTTGTGCTTTAAAAAATAAAAAAGGGCCAGATGTGGTGACATACACTTGTAATCCCAGTAGCTCAGAGACTGAGGCAGAAGATCAGGAGTTTGAGGCCAGTCTCAGCAACTTAGTGAGGTCCTGTCTCAAAATAAAAAAATTAAAAGACTAGGAATGTGGCTCAGTGGTGAAGTGCCTCTGGGTTAAATCCCCAAGACTGAAAAAAAAAAAAAAAGTAAAAGAAACAGCTCATTAGTGGTCAGCAAAGGTTTCTCTGAATATAAGCATTCTTCAAAGTTTAGCTGACTTCTAAGAGATGAAAAGTAAAGTCTCCTTACTCTCCCAAAAGTCACTGCACAACTGCATTTGAATTTGGACTTTGTAACTGACATCTTTCTTCCTACAAAGCCAGTCCTGTTTGCCAACTGTGATTTACAGGCTGTGTCTGCTACAAGGAGCTGCTGGACACATTAGTCAGGTATGCTTATGAAAGGATGCTGCTGTCTGGCATTAAATGACTTTCCAGAGACCCATCTCATTCAGACCTACAGGAACTGTTCTCCCTGAACATGACCTGTCAATGCATAAGCCCTTGTTCCACCCCTTGTACGGGGAAGAATCAAAAATATAGTTCTGCCCTCTGGTCCCTTCTGTAAATTCCAATGCACCATTAGAATCTGCCATTTCCTACTTTCTTAATTTCTTTTGGTTAATTCACTTCAAACATTTCCAGTTGCAATATAATTCTGCATTTGATGGGAAAACAATGGGTAATAATGTTGAATTTTGTTAGAATAAATTGCTTATAAGTTACTATATTATCTATTTGCTATAGGCTCATTTTAATAAACATTTCCAACTACAATTTAAATTGGAATTTATGTCCATTGTAAATACAAATTAGCATATTGACTAAAAGCTTACTCTATATAATATTGAAATTCACCAACTCTAAATCTACCATTTACTCCACATTTTATTACATGCTTCAGTTGCAGTTATTACTGCAAATAATTGCTCAAATTTATATAGTCATGAATTTATATAGAGTCTGAGAATCTTATGTTTGAATTCAAATAAAATTAGCTTGCTTAAATATAAGACAAAGTGAATAAAATCTTCTGTATAGTTTCATGTTTGAGGTAGTATCACTACTGTGCTACCTATTGAGGAAGTCTTTAAATTACTTAGTCAATATTTTACAAAAGGCACCACTTGTAGATATTTTAGGAAAAGAAATATAAATGAAATAATATTAAATATATGTACATATATATTCTCTTTTATCTAAAATTGTTCTACTCAATTTCAAGAAGAATTAGTTTTAAAAAAATGTAAGATGTGTGTCTAGGTGTCACAAAAAGTAAAAATAAGAATATTGCAGTTGAGGTAAGAAATGTGTGGATAAAAGTGTAGACAAATGAAATCTTCCCTTTACTTTGTAAAATGGAACAAAATAATTATTTGACATGAAGGTCACTTACTTAAAAGACAGGAAGTTTAATGTTATTTAAACTGGTTCCATCATTATCCAGAATTTTTCACCAGAGGATGTGTTGGGATTGGATCTGGGTTTCATTTCAATATATCTGTGCTCATTAACAGAATGCTGAGTTAAAAGCTCACATCGCAGGCACTATTGTGTTGTTGCTCAGGCATTCCACTATTGTGTTAATACAGGGGTTTTGCAAATGGTTTCCTCTTCTAACTATTTTGAATAAAAGTTTACTTGACTGGATTATTCTATTCAATAAGGATAGATTCACTTATATAATTTTTATCCTGAAGAAAAATAAGTAAGATTTAAAGTGATATGAAATAGACAGGGTCATTATTCCTTTACCTTTTTTTCTTATTTGATGAGTCTAGCTATTCAATCAATAACCTTGACACAATTTACAACACTGGATCCCAAGAGTAATATTGTCTACACATCAACCATTCCTTGTAAAAATAATTTATTTTCCAAATTGACCCACATTAGGATAAATTTTAAAATGTTCCTCAGTTTAATTCAAAATACTCTTTCAGCCTTTAAACCTTTAAGCCAAGGTTTAAAGGGTGAAAGAGAACACTCAAAAAGAGAACTCTAATTGGAAAATATAAACGAACATTTGCAAAATTATAATGAGCTTGCTGTATCCATGCCAACTTCTGCTGAAACTAAAGGGCATTAAAATAATTTTCTCACAATTTCTTTTCATTATGTTATATGCATTCCCTTTCACAGGCAATACATTCAGGACCCAATGAGTAGTGTATTCATTAATGCTAAAGGGAAAGGCAAGGGTTAAATAAATAAGAACATCAAATTAATATCCAGGCCTAAATGTTTTAGCAGGGCCAAAAAAATCTGTTTAATCATTTAAGTCAACAAAGGTTAAGATAATAAAATAAACTTCTAAATGCTTTCTTTTTCTGGAACTTAATCTGTCTTGCTGAAGATGTTTTAAAAGATGCTATCAGTTTTGCATAGTCCCAGCTGTTATGAAAATTTACTTTGAATATACTAGGAAGAGAATGGAATTTTATGAAAATAGCTAAGTAGAACTTCTGGGTGGCTTATTGAAACTGTGAGAGCTTAGGACTCATTTAAAACCAGCTGTTGGCTGATAATTTAAGACCAATAACCACTAAATCTCTTATTTATCAGGGCTCTGGGTTATTTAGCAATGTGATGATAACTAAATGATTAGGAAACTAATATATGATGAAAAGATAACTTTACAGTGTTTGTTAATTTTACTGTCTCAGTATGATGAATAAGTTTGCCACAATTATAGGACCATATCCTAATTTTAAAAGACACTATTAAATATTGAAACAGCTTTGCTTATTTTTAAGGCTATGTTTTTAAGTCACTAAAATAGATAAAAGAAATATGAGCTGTTATCATCAAAGTCTGGGTAGAACTGTAATTCTCAGGGATGTGGTTCATGATGAGGGCAGATACTCTTACAAACTAGGCAAACGAAAATTCCACTTAATGGTGAAGAGAGACAGTGGTAGCAGTAGTAAGTACAGATGAAAATGAGAAAAGCTTGAAGACTCTTCAGGGTTTTATACTTGACAACGAGGTCCTGTTACTGAACAAGAAATATAATTTGATTTTTTGCATAGAAGCTCAGAATAAAAGCAGAATCAACAAAATAGCCTATAGAACATAAAAACAGCTTTAAGAACAGCAGAAAACAGACTGCCTTCATCTGATTTTCCTGGAGAAAAAAAATACTAATGGCAAATATAACCAGGATCTTGGTGTATAATTTTCTGATGGTGCCACTGAGCTGAGAAGTAAAAACTGTATTATAAGAAGGTAACTGGATAATGTTTCATTCATAGAATGGGGGTCAACATTGCTTTGTTTACCTATGCTCTACCTAGAGAGGTTCTAGGAGATTACTATGTGAGATTCATTCATTATTTTTTTGGAGGGCTGGCACTCCATGGGTTGAATGAGCCATGTATAGTATTCTATATAGTACTCTCCAACTTTTTCAATCTAATTCACAGAGGCATAGAATCTAAGTCAGAAAAGGAACTGGCGACCATCTGGAGGCAGTTTGGCATTATGGAAAGAGCAGACTTTGAAATTTGAATTTGGGTCCCAGCATTGTCTTGAATAAGTCACATACTTGCTTGATTCTAGTCCTCATCAGAAAAAAAAATTCATATTCATATTTGTTCCACAAACTCACAGAATTTCTTTTGAGGATAAGTGAAAGAAATGTATACAAAATGTGATCTGTAAATATTTAGGTTCAAATTCTGGTTCTGCCACTGACTTCAGTTATCTTGGACAAAATAGTTAAGTTTTCTAAGTCTTGGTTTCCTCATCTATAAAGTGGGAATTAAAAAAATAGCTATTTCATAGGGTGTTGAAATAAGCTATGTCTTCATACAGTTCAGTTATTAACATCTTTTAAGAACAAAAATTGCATATCATCACTATTTTTATTTTATCCATGCATACTTTTTTTTTCAGTACTGAGGATTAAATTCAGGGCCTTGCACATGCCTGGGAAGTGCTCTGCCACTGTGCTACATCTCCCACCCTGCAGAGATACTTCTATAACCTCTGTTGCTTCACGTTGATGTTGATGACTACCTTATTGACAGGGAAGTAGTCTGGTCCACCAGAAATAGCACAAACTAGAGGGTAAGAGAATTGGATTTGAATTTCATTGTAACTACTTACAAACTGTGTCAAATTGGGCAAGTTACTTCACCTCAGATTCCTCACATGAACTCCTGGAAGAATAATCAGCCACGATTTGGCAAGGAATCATTATAGATTTTTTTCACACATCATTTTATTAATCCTTATCATAACCATATGACAGAGAGTGGTAAAGTCAGAATGTGATCCCTGTCCAGCCTGACTCCAACCCATGTGGACAGTCATTTCACTCTACTGTACCCACTCTTCCTATTTTTCTTCAGTTACCCCATTTCACTGAACTATTTAAGGGTTAGAGATGAAGTGTACAGCTTACTAGCAAGGGTAGTACCAAGTGGTAAGACTTTCCTAGTTCCACTTTCCATCCAGTCTAGGAAGAAGCCCCTACACCCTCCTTACAGCAGGTCAGTCAATCTCTACTTCAATATAGGGCCACATCATAGTCTTAAAAACTTGGTGCTGCAAAGCTATGAGGATGAAATGAAGAAAACCAAGCATGGGCTAGTGACAAGGGTACAGATAAAGTACTATCTTCACCCTACAGCCTAACAAATCTACCTGCAGAAGTGTGATGCGTGCAAAAAATGAATCAAAGACTAATGGCAAATCTGTAATGACATCTCCCTAGGAACTAAGCAGGAAAGTGCAATTCCAATGCCAGGATGCATTCATCTGTGAAAATCTAATACTCCAATTTTATAGTCTTGAACAACACCAATTGATATTTATGTTTGCTATGTCATACCTACGACTGTAAGCTTGAAATTGGCTCAAAGTAGACTGACAGAAAGCTGATGCCAAAAACCTTAACCTACTTTCTTCCACATTAAATCATATGCCATCAACAATGTTCAAAGATAGTCAACTTGCCTCCCATTTACCTTTTAACTTCATGTAATCTGACTTCTCTACTCTCAGTACTTAACACAAAGCATATCCCAGGACTCCAAACACCAACCCAAAAGCTTTTCATAGACTGCGTTCCTATGGCTATAGATTTACCACTACCTACAATAATTTTAAAAATTATAAAGACTTATCTGTTGGACACACTTGTCTTCACACTAGTTCTTCCTTCAGTATCCACAATCTGCAGTGTCCTGGTTCTATCTCTGAATGTTCTCTCTGTGCTGTCCTAGTCCCACTCCCTAAATACGGATATTTCCAAGGGATCCGTCCTAGGCAGACATTTCCTCCCTCACCCTTCTGCCCAACATTTTTCTGACCCCAGGATTTCACTTCTCACTCAGTGACAGCTCTGCTCTGTAACTGTCACCTGCCATGATAGCACCACCTCAGAAACCCAGTATCATGTTTCTCTTTGCTACAATATTACAGTGGACTATCTCACTGAGATCACAAATGCAACATAACTAAAAATTCAATGTATCATTTGTCCTCTGGACTTTGTTCTGACTGATTTTATGAAGTAATAAAGCCAGAAACTTCAAACTTATCTTTATCTTCTTTTTCAACTTCATCTCCTCCATCCAGTTAGCTCCAAGTTTCAGTTTGAATTTTCACATTTTAAAATTGAATCTTTCAATTTTACTCCTTGAGATTACTTTAGAAAAAAAAAAAACAAAAACCTTTAACCTTCACCCAGGGTCACTGATTCTGGGTGAAAATCCAATAGAGAATGAACCCATCTCCCACCTTTTGCTTTAAGACATCTCTCTTGTCAAGTTTCTTCTATGAATTCCATCTCTGGAGTTTCCTTACTTGTGTGCCCAGGCCTTAGCTTGGCACTTAGGGCAAACTGTATTGGTGAGATGATCTGGCTTTCCTTTTTTAATCTCATTCTCCTTGTCTCTTCTAGTTTGGGGATAACTTTGTGACAGCATGACCAATGAGACATAAGCTAAAATTTGCTGTGAAATTAATGAGGGAATTTCTGTTTGCTTGATATAGACTTTTTAAAAAAATCCATCCTGCTAATATAGACATAGATATGATGAGCGGACTTGAAGCAGCCTTATTCCTACAACTGTGAGAGAAAGGCCAAGAGATTCAGAGATTTTCACAGTAACATCGTGAATTACGTAACTAACATCACCAATTGTCTTCTCCACATGTGTAATTATGTGAGAAAAATAAACTAAAACCCTAGCTTCCATGGGGAAAGTGGAGCTTTCTTCCATATTCTGATGACCCATTCAGAATCTCTTGCTTGTCTCTCCAACTTAGTCCCTCCCCATTGTTGAACTTCTCACTTTGATGCTAAGTTTTTGGCTCAGCATGTCCCCTTGTCTCCCCAGACGCCTGATGTTCCAGGCTGAGCTAGTTTATCTCTTTCTGCTGACCTCTCTGCTGAAGACCAGAATTCTTTTAGCCTGGATTCTTCAGACCTTGTCCTGGATGACTGACATAGTTTCCTGATCTATTTGGTCTCCCTACTTTCAATCTTTTCCAATTTCATTTTACAGTAGACACCACCACAAGTAGATTTCTATAAAGAGTATTTGGTAATAAAACCCAATGGTAATATACATTAAATAATGCACTAAAAAATCTTCAATGGTTCCCTACTGTCTACCAAACTGGATATTCAAATGCCCTATAACTTTATTTAATCAGCCTGATACAATATTTCAATATTTAACATATTTTCTTAGAAAATGGAATGTTCTTGTTCTTTAAATGAATCCTTCCATTTTCTACTTTAATAATATTTAAACTACTTCCTTCCCCTGCAATGTGTAATGTCTTGTTCTTCATTTTTTCCTCTAAAGATAACCCATTTATCAACTCTAAGTCAAGTATTACCTCTTCCCTAGCCTTTTTCTTTTAAATATTTATTTTTAGTTGTAGGTGGACAGAATATCTTTATTTTATTTTTATGTGGTGCTGAGGATCAAACCCAGTGCCTCACACGTGCTAGGTGAGCACGCTACCACTGCGCCATAGCCCCAGCCCTTCCCTAGCCTTTGATAATCACTTAATATGGAAAAAATTTTCACTTCCCTAGTATCTCTTGGTATAGCTATTTAAGGCATATAACTTAATCACATAGTTTTATTGAGGCACTTATGAGATTATCAGCTTCTTGAGGGCAGAAATTATTTAATAATATTTTATACAGATGTTCAACAAATATTCATAAAGTCTTTATTCTATGTGAAGGTGTTATGAACAAGACAGATCAGGTCCTTCTTCTGTAGTTTATGTTCTAAGGAAGGAGTTTCAGATTTTACAGACAACAAATAAGTGAATAAATAAATAAACAAGCAGGATCATCTCAGATTCAGATTGGGCAGTGAGAGAAGTTCTCCCCAAGGAGGTGATATTTGAGATGAAACCTCAATGATAAGAAGAACCAATCACAAGAAGACTGAAGAGCAAGTGAGAAGTTGCTGAGTTGGGTCTTAACTATGATGGTCTGTAGAACACAGGGAGGGCAAGTGGCTGGAGGGCAGTGGGCAGGTGGGGGAGGGACAGGGAAGGCCAGTGTGATATAAGGTTGCCGAAGTGGCAAGGGCTGACCTTGAAGGTCTGTGGAGGCCAAGCACAGTGGCTTGGATTTCATTCTAAGGTTTTAAAAAGGGAGTAACATGATCTAATTTACTATGTAAAATGATCTCCCTGGCTGCTGTGTAGAAAATGGATTATACAGGGTCAAGAGTGGAAGCAAGAAGATTAATTGGAAGACTACTGCAGTAATCAAGGGCATGAGATAATAGCAGGTCGGATTTGGTGGTGGTAGAAGAGGAAAGACAAAAACGGACTCATTTACAGTCTCCATGGTATTACGCACAGTAAAGTGAACACAACGTTCAACATATGTATGCCTTAATACGTATCTACTTCCAAATAGTTTCTCATTCTTCATTTCTACCATACCGTTGAGTTTTTCTAGTTTGGATCACATATTATGACTTAATATACCCCTGTCTGGCATTTTAAGAGCCAAAGAGAAATACACAAAAAACGCTTATGTAAATTCAAAAAAACAGTATGGGATCCATAATCATAAGTCACCTAACCTGAAAAGCTGAAGTTTGGAGGGTCATATGGCTAAGTTAAAGAAATAAATCCTTTGAAACAAAAAGTGGAACTCAAAATCTGTGATAGGATGAAAACAGAAAGGGTATTCAAATACAAAGACTGCATTACAATAAAAAAAAGAGTCTCCAGTTAACACTAACTGCAATAGTGTGTCTAAATGGTCAATGGGATAATTAATTTTCATTGAAATGGAAGGTTTTCCAGTTCTAACTTACTTTTACTTCCCTGGAACTATGAAATCTTCACATTACTGTCTTTACATATCTTTATATGATAAATTTCCTGATAAGTAAGCTAATACTACCTTAAATATTATCTTACCAGAAAGGAATGTTTATAAAATTCTAAGAGCATTGAATGTGACCTGCTTTGTTTCTAAATTAGGAATCTAGAAAAAGATGAGTAAATTTAGTGCTTTCTCTTCACATATGCCTTCCAGGACATTTAGGATATTACCCATGAAGATTCATCCTGCAATATGAATTAAATTCAAATTCCTTCAATACAAAGTAAAATCCTGGAGAAAACAGGATGAATTTTTGCCACTTTTCCACCCTAAATGCTAAATGGCCCCTGAATCGTGTGAAACCTGGCCCCAGTCGGTGTGAAAACTGGCTGAAATCTGTATGAAAGGCCGTCTGGGTTTGTCAAAGTAGTTCATGAACTTTGAACAAACTTTCAGGGAACCGAGTCCAAGTCTTAGTTTGTAATGCAACATGAAACCAGGTGAATTTCAGAAGGTTTCGGGTTTCATCCTGAAAATTTGGCCTTGCTTTATAATCAATCATCACTCTTGGTAACGATGAAAGCCAACACACCTTTTTGAAAACGAGAACTGTATGCAGACTGATGACAGCTAAGCTGCGAAACACCCCTTCACTTCCTTTGCCAAAAGAAGAGTTCTCAGAATGGAAACAGTTTCCCTCTTACCTGGAAAGGGTAAGTTGAGTGATTTTGGTATTGGGTGTAGAAAGAAATGATAATCAATATATGGAGACATGCCATGTGAAACGATCACCACCTACAGAGCAAGCGGCTAATGTCTAATCAATTCAAGTGATGGGAGATTTATTCCATTCCCTTCTATGCAGTAGACGGCATGATGTTTACTTTCCTTGACCATTAAGATGGGATTTTAGCTTGAAGCCAGTCACTGGCTAGAATAAGTACCCTGAGAAAACTCTCCAAGGCATAATCATTATTTCTATATGAAGAATGAAGGATAGAAAGAAAAGTAAATTGGAACATAACCCCTATCCTGTTCAAGAAACAATAGATAATAAGACAAAAATCTTTCAAATTTGCATCAACTGCAGCTTTTGCAAAAAACACCCCCCCAACAAAACCTGATGCAATATAAATGAATCTAATAATTAACTAAACACAGTGCACTTTACAGAAAGACCTACACAGTTTTTGTTTTCAAACCTGAAAGTTTCAAATGTGCTTTCCACTACAAGGAAAAAAAAATTACTCTCTTCAACCAATTACTTGCTGTTGTGCATAGTGACATGAGAAAATTGAAAGGTATGTCTGAACAGAGCCACTACATCATTGGAACAGTATGTCTGAACATTTGGATAATAAGGCACAGATGTGAAGCAGAGGACTTGGCACTACCAAGGTAACAACAAAGCATTCACCCTTGGTTATAATGGTTTAAAGGGCCATATTTGAGAATAGTAAAAGATCACCCCTCCTCCCAATACGCTAAATCCTGTTACACCTTTTGTCTGCTTAAAAATATGCAGAAAACAAGACAGTCAAATAAGTATTATTCTAACATAGGATGAAGAATAAATATGTAGAATACATTAATATATTTATCTAAAATAAAAGTATTTATGCAATAGCACGTAAAGTTTAACTGCAGAAAAAGACCACATGGCCTTTATGTTGCAAAACAATGCATGCAAATCTGAAGGACCCAACAGTCATTGGGAAGATGCTGCTGCTGATAGCTGGAAGTGATGCTGGCCCTTAATCGGTAGGTTTAATTATTGCAGAATGTTTTACTTAAAAGCAACAAGTTAAGATAGAGCACAAGATATACACATTAGTTATTAATAAGGCCTTTTCACTTATAAACAATGTAGTATTTGTGTCAGTCATTACTAAATCATGCAGCATGAAGGCAATTATGACAGTGGGGTACTTTCATTCAGTAAGTTTGGAGCACAAAACTAATTCTCTGCCCAGGATAGGAAAAGCACAACTTACCCGAGGTCCCTGATCACCCTGTTCCCCCTGTATAATTGGAAGATAAGATGACAGCTTTAGCCAAAATCCATATATGATATTTATTAAACAGGTAAAACATAACACAGTACAGGGTCACACCAATATGGATTTCCACTAAATTAGGTTTTTGTCATGCATTTTCTTACCTTATCACCTTTTGGACCAGGGGGACCCTGAAAAAAGAAAGAGAAAAAAGTGTAACTTAGGAAAAAACAAAACAAAACAGTTGAGTTTGAATAGATCCACCAGGTCAGTAGAAAGATGTATACAAAGGGCATGGAGATACAGATGTCAATGACATTTCTCAAAGAATTTTGGTTTCTGAACTATAATTGTATTATTATTGGAATATGAAAATGGCAATATGTGTATGTAGACACACATGCATCTATGTTTTGTCATCAGAATGTGATGTGTTGATAGATTTTCACAAACTGAACATACCTATGCAAGGAGGACCCAGTTAGAGAAACACCACCACCAACAAGTCAGAAGCTCTGGTTGTCACATGTCCTTGTCATTCACCTCCACCACTTGTTAACCACTGTTCTGACCACTGAAACCACACAGTGTCTGCTCTCTTTTGCTCAAAGTGTACACAATTTATTCATAATTTTGTTCATAGTTGTAGATAGCTGTTATTGCATCCTAATATTCCATCCTCTGTATGAATACACCATAATTCATTCATTCATTCTCCTGTTGATGCCCATTTGTTTCCAAGAGTTTAGAGGGTCTTGGCTATTACAAATAGTGCTGCAACAAACAACCTCATACAAGTCTTTTGGTGAAAAGTTGTATTCATTTCTGTTGGGTATATATCTATGAATGGAACTGTTAGGTAACAGAGTATGCATGTTTAATTTTAGTAGGTCATGTCAAATAGCTTTCCCAAGTGGCTTCTATAATTTATATCCTCGTCTACAACATACAAGAATTTTGGTTGTTCCAAATCATCATCAATACTTGGTATTTCTATTTTTTTCATATTATATGTTCTGATGGGGGCGTAATAATTTCATGTATTTTTTAAATTTGTATTTCCTCTATGTTCAGTAAGTTGAACCCTTTTTATACATTTATTGGCCATTTTGCATCCTCTTTTATAAACTGTATGCATTTTTTGCTCTTGTTCTATTGAATTGTTCTGATTTGCTATAGTTCATTATACATGGTATATTATATGCCATACGTATATATATAGATGGATAGGGATATAGACTAGAGCTCTTTACATACTCTGATTCTTTTATCAGCTATGTTTATTACAAACATATTTTCCCACTCTGTGAACTGCCTTTATATTTTCTTAAGGTGTTTTTTAATGAATTTTAAATAAACTCAATATAATTTTTTCTTTATAGTTATCTTTTTTTGTATTTCATTTAAGAAATCTTTGCCTACTCCAATATCAAGAATAGATTCTTCTATGTTTAGTCTAAAAACCAAAAGCTTCATTATTTTATCTTCTATATTTGGATTTGAACTCATTGAGAACTGATTTTGTACATGACAGGAGGTAAAGCCAGGATGCTTTTTTCTCCAAGTGGATATCAAATTAACCAAACATCATGTATGGAAAAATGCATCTTTTCCCCATTGTGGTACTATGTTACCTTTCTCATAAATCAGGTGACCATATATGTATATATCTTTTCAGAAATTTCTATTTTTGTTGGACAGCTATTCTTCAGTCACTTTGAGATTTTCTCTGCCTTTGAACAAAAGCACTAACAGGAAATATTCATTCTAGAGGCATCAATTATGCCATCCTCTCTAGTTCTTAAACATGAAGTCATGTTGTGCGGTTCAGCCCAACCTAAGGAACTGGAGCATTTCTAAGTCACCTTTAATCTCTCAGCTGTTTTTAGCAGGATTGGGAGACAAGGACAAGCTCAGACAGAAAGTAAAGTCAAGGTTACTATCTTCAGGTCCCACTGCTATGCCTCTGCAGGTGGGCACACAGCAATACTCCATCTAAATACTTTCTTCTGCTAAGTCCCAGTCACAGAGGAATTGCACTACCTTCCCAGGCTCAGTGGTGGTTTTCTTGGTAGCACTGAGAGGTTGTCATAAAATTAAGAATAACATCATCAGGTTTTGTATATTTTACAAGTTTGCATATTTTGTATGTTTTACATTGACAAAGAATTTTCACCTGTTATTGCTTAATCTTCCCCACAATGCAAGGCAGAAAGTATTATAATAAAACTCAAATCTTACCTACATTAGGCCTCTTGTGAGTGCCTCAGGCTTCTAATCCAGTCTTTGTGACTTTAAATGCTGGGGTTTTAACGCTAAAGTGCTTGGACACAGATCTAGAACTATACTCTCAGAGTCCAGGTATCTGGAACCTGCCCTCAGCACTGAGCCTTCTGAAATGCCTCCCAACTGCTCATTTCCCACTGCCATGGACACTGGTCCCAAGACCTTAGAGACTGAGAGAAAACAAGGGGAGCAGGAGGGCAGGAGGCTAAGATCATGGGATGACCTTGATAAAACCTTTCAATCAGATCAGTAGAGGGAAGGCAACTGGAGGTGGTAGAGGGGAGGGAGGCAGGCAGTGCTTGGGGGTGATACTGGTCAAATTATATTGTTATATTGCATGCATGTATGAGTACATCACAACAAATCCCACCATTATATACAATTATAATGCATCAATTAAAAATGGGAAAAACTTCCCCCTCTTATCCTCAAATTATTTTATCACTAAAAATGGGAAGCAGAGAAAATTATTTTTTTCTTAAAAAAGAAAATTATTTTTCTTAATGTTTTCAGTAAAATTTTATTATCCTTATTAATATTCCATTAATCAAGTTGTAAGTAAAAATTAATCTGTAAAATTAAGGAATTTATTTGGTAATTATAATACATACAAATATTCCCTAATTCTTTTTTTTTTTTTGGTACTAGAGATTGAACTCAGGGGCACTCGACCACTGAGCCACATCCCCAGCCCTATTTTGTGTTTTATGTAGAGACAGGGTCTCACTGAGTTGCTTAGCACCTCGCCATTGCTGAGGCTGGCTTTGAACTCGCGATTCTCCTGTCTCAGCCTCCCTAAGTGCTGGGATTACAGGCTTGCGCCACTGCGCCCGGCTTGTTCCCTAATTCTTTTCAAGTTGAATCATATTTTTGGTAGAGCACAGGAAAAGAATAGTGGGGGGATACCTACTCTATCATATTTATGCGATACAATGGAGACTGTAGTCTTGATTTAAGTTGCATGAACTCTATTTTGACTTTTACATACGTCTGTTGGATATCTGTAGAGAGTTCACCAATGTTCTAAGCACTGGTAGAGGATATGGTGGGAGAGGCCGATTTAGAAAGATACAGTCAGTCTCTGTCCTCAAAAAACTAAATGGTTTAGTACCAAAGACAATTTACTGGCCTTAAGAAAAAAATGACTCCTAGTAAGTCCAGCAATTTTAAGTCAGCTGTTACTGTAGACTACACCCAGCTTTCTACCTGCTTCTCCTACCCCAATGAAAAGATTCTTCTCTTTAGAGTTCTGCCTGCTTTTCCTAATGATTTCAGAGGCTAAGTCCTCTAAAGGCACTCTATGAGGTTCTATGGCAGGTTCAAATTCAAAGCTTTTCTGAAAAAAAATTTTATAGTAGGGGACTTTTCTCAAAGTCCAATTACTAAAGCCAAAGCCACATGTATCAACTAGTGCTCTATAGCTGGAGCGCCTTGAGCAAGGATGCTTAATTCATGAACACATGAAATCTTGCACTCACAACTGAGCAATAAATACTGCTGCTTCAAGGGCGGGTGTTTCTGAGCAGACAGCATGGCGTCCCGACACCTGCCAGCTCAAGACAGAAGCCAAGCTGAGGTCAACCTCCACTCACAGCTGTGGTGGCTGCTTGGGACACAGCCCTCACTTGTGTGTGGGATTAACAGCAGGTGTTTT
Organism: Geosciurus inauris; assembly: GCA_004024805.1. Lineage (NCBI taxonomy): Eukaryota > Metazoa > Chordata > Mammalia > Rodentia > Sciuridae > Geosciurus > Geosciurus inauris. Next base: position 103,720 of record PVHX01000957.1, read on the forward strand.
CTTCTGTTCTGAATGAAATCCCACTCTTCTTTCTGAGTTGGACTTCACTGAGAACTTGGGTTCAATCTGAAGACCAGAGTGGGCCACCTCTGTAAAAAGCATTTCAAAATCTGGGAGCCATGGTTGTTTACTAAGCCAAAACATAAAATTTTTAAAAAGAGAGAGAGAATCCTTTGATTATTAACCTTAGCTGGGTCATGATTTCAGTTTTGTTTTGCCTTTAGTTAAAAAAATAAAAACTCATTATTATTAATTAAAAGATAGAGATCAATACAAATTAATAACGACTTTATTTATAGTGTGCTGGTAAATGGCATTTTGTTGTTTCCAACAGCACCAAGTTTATCAATCTAATACTTAGCAGATGTATTTGTTGTTCAGGTAACAATGTCAGTGACTGGTTGGTTAACTATTGCTAAAACAATGTTGAGGTCAACGAAAAGGAAATAAGGTAAAATTAGCATTGTAACTAACTAGGCTGTGAATCACAGATTTATATCAGGTTTCTTTTGGGATTCCTCATTTTCTGGTTTTCTCTAGAATGCTGGAGTTTGATCTTTTATAAGGTCCACTTTAATAAATAAGAAATTTGAAATGATTTTTCTAAATAGATTTAGGCAATTAGGTCTTATTACATAAATACTAAAGGATACTAGTAAAGATCATATTTATTAGTGTTGATAGCAGTTGGAACATTTCTTTAAAAGGACTGTTAGTGTTAACTGTTTACTGACATACTCTATAAATTTTGGAGGCAAACTTCAAAGTAGCTCCTGTTCAAATGACTTTAAATTCAGCAATTATAGTCATTACCTTTCTATTTGGTCCAAGCCCTTAATGTAGGTCTTGGCCTATATTGATTCTAGTCTCCCCAAATCTATTTCTTCCCCAACTAAGGTTTTAGCTCTTTTTTTAAAAATATTTATTTTTTAGTTGTAGGTGGACAGAATATCTTTATTTTATTTTTATGTGGTGCTGAGGATCGAACCCAGTGCCTCATGCATGCTAGGCTAGCACTCTACCACTGAGCCACAACCCCAGCCCCGGCTTTAGCTTTTTTCATTCTCTCTTGTCTATTTCAATTAAGTGAGAAAACTAAACTAAAAGTAGAGAGAGGTACAATGAATAACATTCAGGAAAATATTGAATTGCTATCTACATTACAGAAACTAAAATGTAGCTGGCAGAGAGAGAGAGAGATTCACAGGGTTTGGGTGTCCCAATAATGGTTTTTTATTCATTAGAACCATAAATTTAACTTATTTTCAACTGGCAAAAGCTAAAAAGGGAATGATTTTTAAGATAACAATCATGAAAACAAAATTAAATTCTGCTAGCTCTGCTAGAGATAGAAAAAAAAAAGAAAAGGAATAAATTCTAGGAATTCTTGGCAGCCAGGGCTGGTGGGATAGGAGTGAGGTTATGATTTCTAGCCTAGAAAAGTACAGATAAGTTTATTTTTCTTCTTGAAATATAACAAAAATTTTTTCTGGTTAATCTTTTCATTACTGTAGAATTATGAGGGTGAGCAAGTTTGATTCTCTAAGCATTTATGGCTGTCAGCCAGGTAATGTGCTCTGAATCTGGAGAAGGGACATGTACGCACAGTCTTAGTCTGTGGGATAAACACTGTGTTGTGGGATAATGAAGAAGAAAGCGGTAGGGGGGCTGGATTTGAAAGGTGCTACTGCCACATTGGCCAGAGTTAAGGGAGCCCGGAAGGAGGGTGAAGCACTCAGGCAGAAGGGAAGGTGTGTCTCAGGGCGAGAAGAATGCCATGTTATCAGAGAAAGACAAGGGGGTTGGGACAGGAAGAACAGAAGTGGAATGGGGACTGCAGATAGGGAACAGTAGAAAAGAGAAAAATCTGGAAGGCTGATCAACTACACTCAGGTGTCTGGGTCAGATTCTGTCTTCAATTTAACAAGAGGAGATGAGATGAAGCCTGCTTTGTTTTGCGGACCTCAGGGCAGGGAGTATTAGGGCTCCCTAGGAAGGGGTCACTTTGGTCCAGGAGAGAGATGGTAAAGGTCTGAATTAAGCTGTGGTAGTGAGAACACGGGAAAGTTCTAGATTTGGGAGACATTTCTGAGGCAGAACCAATGAAACCACCTCACTGAGTGGACACAGGGGCCACTGGCAGATCAACATGGTTTGAGTAGTCTTACTCATTTGAAAATTTACAGTTCTGTGAACTTGCAGAAGAGCATTGGCCTAAACTAGCTTAATCCAGACAAACGCAGCAGTTCAAGAGCTAAATGAATTGCACAGGGTTTAAATCCATTTTTAGGGTTGTACTTCAAAGCTAGCATTGTTGGCAGCTTCAGGTGGCCTAACTGGAAATAGGAGAGAGAGACAGAGACAGAGAGGGAGACTCAGAGATAGAGAACTGTGTGTCATCACCACCAAGGAGGTGCACAGCTGATACATCATGGCTACTGTGCTACCACCACTCTAAAGCCACGCTTCTTCGTTAACTTCTGCAAAGAGCACATCTTTATTGCATTTCCAAAATGAAATTCCCATATTTTAAAAGAACATTTCCCCTATTCTTTCAAAAAGGAAGAAAAAAGGCTCTCCTACTCCAGCAGTTCTCTGAGAACACAGTGCAACCCCTTGGCCACTCCGAGTCTGATATTGGTCTTCTCTCTGAAGGGCTCAGGCACTCTTGCAAATATCACTTCATAAATATTCACAATGTCCCAGGGAGGAAGGAAATATGGAATATCCAGTTTTTCTCTTGCATAACTAAAACAGAAGAATTAATTCTACTGATTGTAAGACTTCTGCCTACTCCCTAGATCTGTTATTGACTTGGCCAAAAGTATAATGAGATGCATGCTCAATCCATGTACTTACAAAGAAACTGAACTTGGGACCATAATTTTTAGCAGGTATCTGAACCTCCAGAAAACCACATTGCAAATAGTATTAATGATTGAAAATTTAGTGTTTTATTTGAAAAATACAATGATCTAAGGATGAAGAGAGTAAACATACTGATTTCCTTAAATCCAAAAAGAGTCTTGGAATATGTCCCGGGTGGATGGTTGGGAACATTTGGAGATTATGTGGGTTTAATATAGTTTACCTCCTTTTTCAGGAATTATTGCCAAAGAAAACAAAACAAAAACTTCATTGTAGTTTTAACCACATTACTTTAATGAATAAAACAAGACTGAACTTCAGGTCCTAGAAACACCTAGTTACCCCTACCTTAAAGTAGGTGCTCAATTAATTTTTGCTGAATCGAAACAAAGAATGCAATAAAACTCTCTGCTGTTCAAAGCAGAAACATATAAAGAATAATAGAAGAACCAGATTCAATGTTGCTGCAGAAGAGCTGTGTTTATTATAGTGTCAAACTCTGCTAAGCCAGGGAAGGGAATTATAGCTATAAACAGATTTATAGCTTCAGACTTTACACCCTTCATTTTCCATTGAAGATTAAAAGTGACCAAGCAGAAGGGGGTAGATATAAAGCAAAATTTAGAATATCAAAAGCAGCTTTACTTACTAGAAAACTAATTTGTATAGCTATTATTTTCTGGGATGAAACAGTAACTCAAAGGTCTTTTGTGATGTCCATTTGCACCCTAAATGAGGGACTATATGTGGCCATGGTCAGTCTTAAATCATAAGCAGCTGCCACAAGGAAGCAATTAGTGGGTCTAGCACTAAAAGAAAATTTAGAAAATCCAAACATTAAAAAAGAACTCTCAAAAGTAAGACTGATGTTATGGACTGAAGGGCTTATAAAACAGTGGGAATCAGGGACGCTCACTCTGGCTTTCTTTTCTAACACAATACAAATTAAATACAGTCACATTGCTGCTCCTGCCAATCAAAACTAAAGGGTCTATTCTTCCTAGCATCATTACTTGCTCTAAAAGTTTTAAGAGATTGCAAAAATTTTCTTTGTTTGACTTTGATTTTTTTATACTTATTTTAAAGAGGTCAAACAAAATGAACTCCATGGTGAAAGACTTGGAATTCTAAACATTCCTTTTGTGGAAAGAAAGTATCGTCTTGCTCTCCATGTGGCCATAGTAGCCCCTGTGATTTTACAGCTAATGGTGTAAGCTATGCACAACGCTCTTATGTCTTCATATGATTCAAAGGTACTCAGAGAGACATCCATCTTTAAGCCCTAGGTTTAATTTATAATCTATTTCAACATGTTTCCTAATACACCATCCCAACCTAATTTTGTCTAGGCTACTTACAAAGGTTAAGATAATTTGAAGGTCAATTTGATTTTTTTTTGTTTCATTTCTAATATCTTACTGAGCAGCATAAGTTTTTGTGAAATGCAGTTGAACATAATAGAAGGACAAAGGCAAGATGTCCTTAAGAGTCAAAGGAGATATTCAAAAGGAATGAAAAAAAACAAAACAAAAAAAAAACCAAAAAAAAAAAAAACCCCTTACACCTGTCAGGTGAGCTTGAGAGAGACTGAATCTCAGGACATGGATATGCTTCTCAGGCTTCCAATGTACACTGGATCTTCCTAATTTTGGCTGGCGGTTAAGATGATTAGAAGCTTTTATAATGGGAGCTTCTACAACTACCGCATCCTCCACATTTGGATTGTTCATTATTTTCCTCTTCCTCTCTGTGTGGAGTGAACATACCTACCTGTCTGCTCCCCAACTTGGCCCTACTTGCCCTTTTCCTCAAACCAATATGACTATCCCTTGGATCCCACCATCCCCCGTGTCCCGGCCCCAGTCTCCCAACATATTCACTGGCTCTCTCTCAGAGACAAGACTACCATTCCCTCTTTTAAATGTCCTATCTTCTTTCCTGATGACTTCAACTCCCTAAAATTAACATATTCATTATAGAAAGAAAGGAAATTAGATTTGTGGAAAGCGTAGAGAGGGAGCAGAGAAATACTATGTTTATAGGCTGGTTTTGGGAGAAATAAAGGAACATGAGTCAAAATACATACTGCTCCCAGGGGCATTTCTTTCCATCAGGAAAAGAAAGCTGAGATATGGAAGGGAAATTGCTGCGATAGTCCTGCAGGACCTGGAAAGGAGCTACCCTGGGCTAAGCCAAATAAACTGGAGCTTTGGGGAAAAAGGGCTGACAAGACCCATAAATGTTCTGATTGCCATAATTTGTGCCTCAACTTTTTTTCTTTTCACTTAACTTCCCTTCATTAGCTATCAAATATACCCCCAGGCTTCAACCTGACTTACATCCACAACTCTTTTCCAAGCTATGGTCCTGCATTTCCAACTGCTCACCAGATGTTGAAGCCAACACAGACTGTGATTAGCTCAAATTCAACCTTCTCAAACCAAACTTCTCCATTTTTGCTGCAAGACGATCATGATTACAGGCTTCCCTACTTTTGTTAAATACACAACTACTCCTCCAAGCCTAAAAGCTCAATTTTACATTTGATTCAGCAAATTTCATCTAAAGTCAAGTCCTATAAGTTTCATTTTCCACAAAATCCCTTGAATCTATCCCCATCTGCCCATGTTGGCTGCCAGCTTCCTTGTCCCTGGATGACTGGAACAGTCCACAGGCCTCTCTTGACCTTTCCTTACTCGACTCTACCCAACATGCTTTGGTGAAGCTTGGTTTTCTCACTGGGCATGGTGACACACACCCGTAGTGCCAGCTACTTGGAAGGTTGACGCATGAAGATCACTTGAGCTAAGGAGTTTGGGGCCAGCCTAGACAACACAGTGAGACCCTGAGTCGAATAAAAGTCAAATATAAATAAATAACAATTTTTTTCTAAAGCACATTTCTGAACATATCATTCCTCAGTTCAAAAAACCAGAGACCCATTTTGAAACCCACAGAACAGAAGCGGCCATAGGCAACAAATCTTGATGTGCTCAAAAGCCATTTGGCAGCACTGTTGATCAAACCAACTAACTGATCAAACATTATGTGTTTCCTAATGTAGACCAAGAAGTAGACTGTGCCTTTATAACATGTTTCCTAAACATTGAACCAAACTTAATAAAACCTCTAAATGTAACCTATAGTTTAGAAAAAATATAGAAGATAGTGGAATGAGTTAAACAACACCATAAGGAAATAATTAGACCAAGGCAGAATGTGAGGCTACACACACACACACACACACACACACACACACACACACACGACAAATGTCCTAGAAAAATTTTTTTTTAAACAAAGGAAATCTACTATAGAATAGAAGAGACTGAAGGATTTGAATAATTAAGGGCTCAGTGTAGGCTTTGGGCATTGAGTCAAACAAAGCATTTGCACAGACATTTTTGGGACAATTGGGGGAATTTGAATGCAGCCTGGGTATTGATGATAATAAGGAATTATTATTAATTTTATTAAGATTGTTGATGAGGGCTGGGGATATAGCTCAGTTGGTAGAGTGCTTGCCTTGCATGCACAAGGCCCTGGGTTCAATCCCCAGCACCACAAAAAAGAAAAAAAAAGAAAGATTGTTGATGATGTTAAAATACACCAACAAAAACCAGTGGTAGAGTATGTGTTTAGAATGTGTGAGGGCCTGGGTACAATCCCCAGCACAAAAAAATAAATAAACAAACAAGTAGAAAGGATTCATTAAATAAGATTAGAATTGGTATTTCATAAAGCTAAGTGACAGGCGATGGGTCTAGGTCAGTTTACAAGACTGTTTTCCTTTTGAGTATGTTTGAAATTTCCCATAAGTAGTTAGCTATTTTTAAATTCATTTAAAAAGGTCCTCTGATTCCTACCAAATCAAGAGTGATGGTGCCTGTGTCCAAGTCCTTTATAACCTGCTGTTAACTTTCCTTTGTGCCTTATTTCTCCTCTGCTCCAGCCAGCCTTGAATACCAGCTGTTCTCAGAATGACCTTCACTCCTGCCATTCTCTTATGTCATTCTTTGGTCAAATAAACATCACCAATGATCATATTGCTTGGAACATTTAGAGTACATCTTTTGTAAAACCTCTTACCTGGCAGCTGAGCTATGGTGCTACTTGGAGTAAAAATAAACAGGACACTTTTGAGTTTCTGAAGGAAATTTCTGTCCTTGCAGTAAAGTTCCCTCTCCCTGACTCACCCCACTGTGGTTGTGGTCAGGCACTGTTGTTTCACCTTGGAGATCTCACTTCCCTTAGCGTCACCCTGTCCTCCTCTGGATGTGCACTTTTCTAGTTTTTGAACTCCTGAAGCGCAAGCTTGTCTTTGTGGAACTTGGATCACCCTTCTGGGAGGAAGGTTTGTTCTCCCTGAACTCCTACGTCATAGGCGAAAAAGGGTAGTCTGTCTTCTTTGGAAGTAAAACACTGACCTTAGAGGCCTTTATATATATATATAGTACATGACCTCTAGGTTATCTAACCTCTCTAAGCCTCAGTTTCTTCATCTGTAAGATGGAGCAAAGATAATTACCTCAAATGGGAGCTGTAGAACGCAATTAAAAAACCATAGTTCTCTGTAAATGTTACTGCCTTTCGCCTCCTCCTCAATTCTAATGTGTAGTTTTGTGCCTTCTACATGGTAAATATTCGATAAATATATTAGCAGGTTTCCAGCAACAGAAGTCAAAAATTAGTATATTTTTTTTTTGGTACCAGGGATTGAACTCAGGGGCACTTGACCACTGAGCCATATCCCCAGCCCTATTTTGTGTTTATTTAGAGACAGGGTCTCACTGAGTTGCTTAGCACCTCACTTTTGCTGAGGCTGGCTTTGAACTCACGATTCTTCTGTCTCAGCCTCCTTAAGTGCTGGGATTATAGGCGTGTGCCACTGTGCCCGGCTCAAAATTAGTATACTCTTAATAGCCTGATGGCAACAAAAAAGTCACAGATAACTGTGTGTTCCACGTGCTTCTAATGACTGCTTATGTGAATACCTGAGAATTCAGCTAAAATTATACCTTTGGGGGTCACTGTGACTTCTTGTCTGTTGACTCATGACACTCATTCAGAAGAAGTAAGACTACTAAGCAAAAAGGCTCAGTGGTGCACACCTGTGAGCCTAGCCAGCTGGGAGGCTGAGGCAGGAGGACGGCAAGTTCAAGGCCCACTTGTGCAACTTAGCAAGACCCTATTTCAAGATAAAAAATAAAAAGGACTAGGGAAGTGGCTCAATGGTATCAATTCACATTACAAATCAACCAACCAACCAACTAACTTTGGATTGTCTTTTGGGGGTAAAATAAACACAATTCAATAGAAAAAAAATTTTTTTGTCATAAACATAGGCAGATAGTTTGAGCTCCTGTCTTCCTTTTCCCTATGACTCAAGACTTTGAGAAAGAATGTTCTATTTTTCAATCTTCCCCCATATTCAATACCAAGTCACTCCTACAACTACGCCAATGCTGTTTTGAAAACCAGCATGCTACTGAAATTACTAAATGACCTCCTACTTGCAAACCCAGTGACAGTATTTCACAAGGCTGAGGGCCTCTCTTAGCTCCTTTGGCAATGCTTTCCTCTGGGGCTTCCATCTGATGGGGCTCCCTTGGTCTCCTTCCTCGATCTTCTTCCTTTCTGTACTTCATAACTAATTTGCCCTTCACCCCTGGATTTTCTTTTCCCCTCCACATTCACTTCCATAGTTTCAGCTACTACTTACCCACCCTATTCCCTGCTGTGGCTTCTCTCCAGGACTCTACTTACTGTCCATCCTACATCTTCTCCCAGATGGCTTGTTCTCATCTTAGATCACTATATTCACCAGTGGACCAATTAGTTCTCTCTGAAATTGCATACACTTTCTTCAGGGCTCTACTGGCCCAGATTGAGGCTTTGCATTTCCTCTGGAGGGACATAACCCCAGGCCAGGGTTCATGACTTGGCAAGTAGAGCATGAAGTGATTTCAGATGCACCTGCCCTTTGGCTGAGTACCCTTGAACTGTGCACAACTTACACAAATGGCAGAGGTGGTTGTGAGTTTATGGCAAGTATAATATTTCTTTCAGAAACTCAAAACTCTACTGTGCTTTTTCTAAAATTCTTCATAACTCATGTTGCCAGGAAAGAGGCTTCAAGAAAGGTGTCTTTCTCCTAAGCAAAATGATAACCAATATTTATTTGAGTATATCAATTGAGGATGTATCACCTTTGATTGGGATTCAATTCCATGTATTTCTTATAAAAAGAAAAAAAATGTCTAGATGTGAATTACTAAAGTGGATTTCAACCTGACTTAAGATTTTAAATAATTAGCACAAATATACCAATCATTTGGGTAGGGGGGGAAAAGTACCTGAAACATAAATTTCACTTGCAAGGGGAGGAGATTCTTAGCCTTTTTGTTAACTAAGTTTAAATGTGCCTAACCAAAAGAAGGCCCTTCAAAAGTCTGAAATAGTTCAAAGTACACTGATTTTATTTCATTGAAGAACAAAATTTTGAATTAAAACTCTTAGCTATCATTAAAGAGAATTACACACATAAATGTGTATGTAACTGTTTGCTTTATAGAGGGTTCTGTACTATAACCGTATCCAACAGTGATAATCACTTTTCATGAATTTCCTAACTTTCAGATTGAATTATTTATCTAAAACATCAGATATTTTGAATTATTATTTTCTTGAATGTTTATCTACCAGGTGAAGCACCATCTACACAGTTAAGATCAAGTCTTTATGACTGTTTCAGGGAGTACTCATTAAAGAAATTATATGTGTGGCTGGTTACACATACATAAATGGGCTTTAACAACATTTTAAGTGCTTTATTAGGTTAGGTATCAAGTCAAACCAATCACCTGCATTTTACATTGAAAAACTAAAGGATAAAAGTTAGATAACTTGCCCAAACTCATATAAATCGTAAGTGGTTGACCAGAATTTAAACCCAGGGGTCTACCTCTGGAGCCCAAATCCACATGTGTGTTTCACATGTTGCCTTAAAAATAGACTTCTAGTTCATTGGATTAGACAAAGGGAATGAAGGGAAGGGGGTATGGGAATAGAAAAGACAGTAGAATGAATCAGACATAACTTTCCTATGTTTATTATGAATATATGATCAGTGTAACTCCACATCATTTATAACCACAAGAATGGGAAGTTAGGGGCTGAGGTTGCGGCTTGGTGGTAGAGTATTTGCCTCGCATGTGTGAGGCACTGGGTTCAATCCTCAGCACCATATAAAAAATAAACAAATAAATAAAATAAAGGTATTGTGTCCATGTACAACTAAAAGGTATTTTTTTAAAAAAGCAATGGGAAGTTATACTCCATGTATGTATAATATGTCAAAATACACTCTACTGTCATGTATATCTAAAATAAACAAACAAACAAACAAACTTCTAATCTTGAGTAATAGGAGCAAGGCTTGGTATAACACAATATCTGATCTCAAATTATACCATAGAGCTATAGTAACAAAAACTGCATAGTATTGTCATGAAAATAGAAACAAAGATGAATGGAATAGATTAGAAGACACAGAGACAAATCCACATAAATAGTCATCTGATCCTTAAAGAAAGGTGCCAAAAATATACATGGGAGAAAAGACAGCCTTGTGATCAAATGGTGCTGAGAAAACTGGATAGAGAGGAGTACATAGAGAGTAAAACTAAATCCCTACCTCTCATCCTGCACTAAAGTCAACTAAAAATAAATCAAAGACCTAGGAATTAGACCAGAAACAGCAAAACTGCTAGAAGAAAACCTAGGGTCAACGCATCAAAACATTGATGCAGTCACTAATTTGCATAAGACTCCTAATGCTCAAGAAATAAAACTAATAATCAGAAGGTTGGATAGCATTAAATTAAAAAGCCTCTGCACAGCAAAGGAAACAAGGCTGTGAAGAGATAGTCTACAGACTGAGAGAAAATCTTTGCCAGCTACTCTCCTAACAGGGGATTAATAAGCAGAATATATAAAGAACTGAAAAAAAAATTAACACCAAAAAACCTCACTCACTCAATAAATGGGCATAAAATCCAAAGAAACATTTCTCAAAAAGAAGAAATACAAATAGCCAGCAAATACATGAAAAAATGTTTAACATCCTTAGCAATCAGAGAGCTGAAAATCAAGAGTACACTGAGATTTCATCTTACCCTAGTTAGAATAGCAATCATTGAGAATACAAATAATGATAATTGCTGGCAAGGACGTGGGCTAAAAGGTACACTTATATATGGCTGGTGGGACTGCAGATTAGTACAACCACTTTGGAAAACAGCATAGAGATTCCTGAAAAGACTAGGAATGGAATCACCATACAACCCAGCTATCCTGCTCCTTATTTATCCGAAAGAACTGTAATAAGCATACTATACTGATATATGCATACCAATGTTTATAGCAGCTCAATTCACATTGGCCAAGTTATGAAAACAACCTACATGCTCATCAATAGATGCGTGGATAAAGAAAATGTGATATTCATACACAATGGAGTTCTACTCAGTCATAAAGAAAAATAAAATCATAGCATTTGCTGAAATGAATAGAACTAGAGAATATCATGCTAAGCAAAATAAACCAGACTTAGATAGTCAAGGGTTGATTTTTTTCTCATATGTGGAACTAAAGAGAAAAAAGGAATAAAAAAATGAAGATCTCACAAAAATAGAAGGAAGATCTGTAGAATAGAAGCAGGGGAATGAGGGAAGGAAGAGAGAAGGAAATGGGAAGAACTGGGGAATCAAATTATCCAAATTATACGAGGTGCATGTATGAATATACCACAATGGATTCCAATTTTATATATAACCATATGCATCAATTAAAATAAATAAATAGAATATAGAAAGGGAATCAGAGAGCAAGAAGAGAAATGGAGTGAGTGAAATGGAGAAAATGAGGCTATATGCATTTTATTAATGTGTCAAAATGAACCCCACTTCTGTGTGTAACTATAATGCACTAAAATTTTTTAAAATTACAAATACATACTACTAAAAGCTGATATCTTCAGTTGGCTTAACCATATGCACATAAATTATCATTAAATATGAATTTGTAGATGCATATGTATTTATTTATTTCACAAAAATTTATGGTGGGACTGGGGGTCTATTTCAGTGGGAGAGTGCTTGCCTAGCATGTGTGAAGCCCTGGGTCCAATCTACAGCACCACACACATGCACACACACACACACACACACACACACAAACTTATTGTGTTTTCTACATATTAACACAGCAGAAAGAAAATGAGATACAAAAATGACTGGTTTAGGGAATAACAGCTTCCCTAGATGCAAGTATGAATTAATTATTCATGAAATTCTCCATGTTGTTCACCTTAATTCAGATGGTATTAAGAGGAAGGTATTTGCTAGAGAAAATGGCATAACATTGGCCATAGAAATTCTTCAATTAATTTCAGTGGGATAGAATTGTAAATTAAAATTAAACTTTGAGATAATATTATACCATTTGAATACACAAATGATAATGTAAAAAAGTAACATGGATTCTAGTAAACAAGCTGTTATACTATGTGCATTCTTAATACTATAAATCATCTGGAGTACAATGGAGTCTTTCATATCATATTAACCGTGAACTTAAAATATTAAAAAACTAATAAAGCATTAATATTTTTATTATTATTACCTTTATCATATAAAATAGAGATAAAATATAGATTATGGGTGGTGGTAACACTTTGCAAGTTTAGTATGATTTATTCAATATGGGCTCCATGACTAGTTTAATATGACAGTTCTGTTGTCAGTTGAGTAAAATCAAGACTTCCTACCCACATGTGTGCACACACATGCACATACACATACTTTTCATATTTCTCAGAAAATGCGTATGTCCTCCCTTTGCCCCCAAGTCAGACTATGTGAATCTGGAAAAGGCTAGATGGGAACACAAACATGAAATATGGGAATTGCTAAAGTGTTAGGTTAGAAGGAGCTTAGTATATAATTTAAAACATATGAACAGAAAGTTAAATACCGCCCCCAAATATAATACTTTAACCAGGAACAATTCCTTACAAGGCACACACAGCTTGGGTTTTGTAAATTTTAGTAAAATATTGTGAAATGGCAATGACAATGTCAGGGAAAAAAAAAAAGAAACAAAAGGGATTTGGGTGAAAAGGCAATGTGACATCTTCTACTTCTTTTCAAGTGTATCTGAAAAAACACAAATGGAAGCCACACGCCTCCATGTGCAGTTGTCTGATGGTATTTGCTTGTGGTTTTCTCTTACATTTCTTTCTCACTGAGTAATACAGAATTACAACACACACCACTCCAGTGCTCCAAATTCCTAAGGGAATTATAGTTCCTTCATGTTCACATGCAACTCCAAGGCAGAGTTATGAGAGGGCTGAGAAACTCTAAAAACTTTATGTAAAAAAAAAGTCTTGATATGGAAGGGTTACCCCACCTCAGACAATGATCCCACTACTCAATATCCTCTATTGAAGATACAGATGGAGTTATATGGACCAAAGAAAATATCAGTGTATTTTTGTGAAAAGTATATGATGGAATTCTGTGAACATTTTAAACAACAACTAGCTTCTACAATATTTTTATTTATTAGTTTAATTAGTTATTAGTTGGAAAATATTAATGTTTAGGCACTGTGGCATAACACACAATCACCATGAACTACCTTCTATAAGATTTGATTGTTAAAAATCAAAGCCAACTCTGGAACCCAACAAATAAATTGTTATGAAATAAAATATCAGAAGTATGACACTGGGTTAATGTTGTTTATTTTCACCAGAGGTAAAATAGTAATACAAATAAAATCCTATAATTAAAGAAAACACAGGTATACAAAGTCTACAAACTGCATAGAATGAGGATACTGAAACTGATAAATGTTCAGTAAAATCTTAGCCCTCAGAAATCTCAAAGACTTGTTTTGCATGCTATTATTTATGATATGATGTTACTGGCTGGGGCATTTATAACTACTAAAAACTGATCATTTTGTCTCTCCCCCAGTTTCCGTTTCCTTCTGCTCTGCTATCTACCATTTGCAACTGACTAGTATTTGTTGAATTGCTGTTATGTGAAAGGAACTAAATTAGATGTTGTGGAGAATAGATCTTGCCCCTGAAGATCATAAAAGCTGTTAAAAAGTGGAAAAAAGATGTTTATAAATAACTATGATACAACTGAAAGAGTCTTAATATTTACTGAGTGCTTGCCATGTACAAGGCAATACATTAGACATTTTACATATAGTATCTTATTTTAATCCTCACACCATCTGTTGAGATAAGACCGTATTATCTCTGCTTTACAGATGGGGAAAATGAAACTCAGAGTGACTGAATAATTCACCCAAGATGGCAATGCTTGCAAGTGGTAGAGCTAGGATTTGACTTATGCTCTGTTTGACTGGGACGTCTATGCCACCTTTCTTCAAGTGTATAATATTTTTAAAAGCTGAACAGATAAAGTAATGTGGGAATCCAGAAAAAGATAGAAATTGCATTGGCTAAGGGAGAGTAAAGACATCTTTTTAAAGAAGCAGCATCTAAATATGAACTGATGGTTAAAAGGGAAACAGTTCATGAGAAAAAACTATTCTAAGAAAAGGCAAAAATATTTCTTTGATGAGAAAAAAATTTAAATGTTTTCATTTGGTTTGGGTGAAGCATACAGCCTAGAAAGAGCATTAATGAGAAGTTAATGGAAGATAAGGTGGGAAAATAGACCAAGTCAGAGGATGCGAATGTCAGGCAAGAAACTAGATTTTAGTTCTAAATGGTAAACATATTGAGACTCAAAGCTCTGGGGGTTGTAAGAGTGGCATAATCAGAACCATGGCAGCAAATGTTGTCTGACCAACATATATAGGACAAGGTTGGTATTAAAGGAAGTATTAAAGGAACTATCACAAGAGATGTGAATTTTTTTTTCTAAATTAGACATACAAATGGCCAACAGGACATGTATACATGCTAAGCATCTATCAGGGAAATGCACATTAAACCTATAGAGAGATATAACCTCACGCCTCTTAAGATGGCTAATTTCCAAAAGGCAAGATGTAAGTGTTGGTGAGAATACGGAGAAAATGGAGCCCTGTACACTACTGGTAGGAAAGTGAAGAAGTACAGTCATTATGGAAAACATTATGCAAGTGCCTCAAAAAAATAAAAACAGAATGTTAAAGAGATATCTGTAAGCCCATGATTACTGAAGTACTTTTTTCTTTTTTTTTTTTTGGTACCAAGGACTGAACTTAGGGGTACTCGACCACTGTGCCACATCCCCAGCTCTATTTTGTGTTTTATGTAGAGACAGGGTCTCATTGAGTTGCTTAGCACCTTGCTGTTGCTGAGGCTGGCTTTGAACCAATGATTCTCTGATCTCAGCCTCCTGAAGTACTTTTTACAGCACCCACGATAATGCCTGTGTCCATTCTCCTTTCTCAGATGAGTAAGAAAAATGTGATATATATACATAATGGAATACTATTCAGCCAAATAAATCCTGCCACTTGCAACAACATGGATGAACCTGGATGACATTATATTAATTTAATGAGCCAGGCACAGAAAGACAAATACCTCAAGATCTCACATCTATGTGAAATCTATTCCTAATAGTTAACATATAGAATAGTCAATATATAGAAATAGTCAATATATAGAATTCATAAGTTAATATATAAGTGTCCACTGATGGATAAGTGGAGATACACACACACACACACACACACACACACACACACACAATTACAATAGAGTATTAGCCATAAGAGAAAGGATATCCTACCATTTTTGACAACATGGATTTACCTTCAGGACATTCTACTAAGTGAAATAAACCAGAGTCAGAAAGACAAATAAATACTATACAATCTCACTTGTGTATCAAATCTAAAAAAGCTGAATTCATAGCAACACAGAGCAGGAGCTATGGGTAGCAGAAATGGGGAGATTTTGGCAAAAAGGTATAAATTTTCTGCAATTAAATAAATTACTTGTGAGGAGGTAACATTGTCCAGCATGGATAGAGGTAGATGAGTTAATTCCATTGTTGTAACCATCACATGACATAAATGTATATGAAATCATCAAGCTGTACACCTTCACTACATTTAATCATTGTCAATTAAATATTTAAATTAAAATATATAATTTTTCAAAATAAAAAATAAAAGAGTCATTCCAAGAACAGAAGCTGAATCTATTTTATTCACCACAATTTCAGTCTTTCTGTAGTCTTTCTGTACCTTAGTAGGGATTAAATAAATACTTGCTGAATAATTGAACTGAATTATGTTATATGAGTTAATGAACAAACACCAGGGTTACTTTTATTTCAATAGATTGAATATTTCTCATTATCTCTAGTTTGAAATACAAATATTCATCTTTTTTCTAATCTCCTTTCCTTCCTTCTGCCTTACTCATCCTCTGTTGCCACTTAGTTTTCCTCTAAAACTCTGTTGCCACTTAGTTTTCCTTAGTTTCATGTTTTTCAAGTCATTGTGACATTATTCACTCTAGTGCAATGTCTTTATCATTCAAGAACTGAAAGTCCCTTGATTCAGTAGAGTCAAAGCAACACGCTCTCTATTCATGTCTACTCATGTTCCTGTCTTTTTTTTTTTTTTTTTACCTTAACCACAGATGCTAGAATTGTTTTTCTTCTTTCTTTCTAATGTCCTTTCATTATTTCATTTCCCATGTCAGGAACCATTCTTTTTTTCCCACCCAGGGAAATGCTGACGCTTACCTTTCTTCCCTAAGGTCTGCTTTCCTATCAGCCTCATACCACGACTGTAACAGCATTCACTGCCATATACTTCTCTGTCTTCTTCACAATGTCTTAAGGATCTAAGCTTTAAGTCCACCTAAGCTGTGTTCAGCTTTAGGAAGATCAGAATGACTCACTGAATAACTCCCTCATAATCAACAGTCTTCAAAATACAACCTTATTAATCTGGAAGCTCTTATGAAAGAATGTGTGATGTAGAAAAAAGTAGAACTGAGTTTTTCATTCGCTAAGGAAGAGTTCTAGACCTTTTAATACTGCGAATAATGTGGAATGTTTAAACGTATGCAAAAAAATTAGGGACATAAACTTTTGCACAAGAATAACAAGTGCCTAGTTGCAATTCTGTTCAAATATTTTTTAAAAGTTCAAAGTTCACAAAAGCCCAAATTCAAACATTTGTGATTCTCTTTGGAATTTAATGGTTTGGAAATCTGATTTTGTCTTCCCATTGGGATTATAATATAATTAATATATTCCTAATTCCCTCCAATATTCTTTTTTAAAATATATTTTTAGTTGTCAATGGGCCTTTATTTATGTTTATCTATTTATATGTGGTGCTAAGAATCAAACCTAGTGCCTCACACATGCTAGGCAAGTGTTCTACCACTGAGCCATATCCCCAGCCCTCCCCCCAATATTCTTATTGTACAGTAGAAACAAACCATTAATTGGGAGTAGTATTTTAATGAAAAATCTATTGAAAATTGGAATTTGGGATTTAGAAATGTATCATTCAGGATATTTCTCATCAGGAGTGGATATTCAAAGGAGTAGGCAGGCTAGGTAACAGAGGCCACAGGTGATATGGCTATGTCTCAGGGAGGGGTGGGAAACTTGGAAATAAGGAACAACTTATTTACAGGGCAAAAATCTCTTCTTTTTTCCATCTCCCCTAAGAGGTTACAGAAGGAGATGGGAGAGAAGCTAAAGAGGAAGTTTTTCATGTTCATGCCCTCCTTTACCCAGTTAATGGTGTGTGCAGAGGTTGAGAAGGAAAAGGATCAGCAGGGAGGAAGTATGGGTGAATTATATTGAATTTTACACCCACCCCCAAAGAGGAAAATGAAGGAAACTAAAAACATTGACATTTTAAGGAAAAAGTAGAGATTGTTTTATGTC
This sequence comes from Geosciurus inauris, assembly GCA_004024805.1. NCBI lineage: Eukaryota > Metazoa > Chordata > Mammalia > Rodentia > Sciuridae > Geosciurus > Geosciurus inauris. The sequence goes on from PVHX01000957.1 coordinate 121,548, forward strand.
TTAAAAAAGGGGGGGGGATATACACCCTAAATTACAAGTTCCTGGTACTGTAAATTCATTTTATGTGACTAATCATTTGCTAAATCATTTGCTATGTGGCTAAATAACAGAATAAGGAAATTGTAAGAGAAATTTGATCACATAAAAGAAACCTTTCAACCATTTAAAAATCCATAAAAGTTTCCAACTTTGAGTTTTAAATGTATATTGCTTGCTTATTCACAGAAGGTAACTTATAGACCCGTGTTAAACTGTGTTAAATCTTTTTTTTTTTTTAATTTTTTTTTAGTTGTAGATGGACACAATGTCTTTATTTTATTGCTTTGTATGTGGTGCTAAGGATGGAACTCAGGGCCTCACGCATGCAAGGCAAGTACCCTACCGCTGAGCTATAATCCCAGTCCATTAAATCTGTTTTAAACAGATCTACCATATAGTTACATGAATTTACTTAAGAAAAAAGTAGACTCATTTATAAAGTGTTAATGTAAGATATAATCATATAAAATGTAGTAACTGCTGCACAAATTGATAATCACTTCTATTACAGGGGACATTTCTAAATGTTCAGATTTTTGATAGACGAATTTTGGTCCTATAGTTAAAATCCTGTTGAAAGTCTATGTTCTTTGCAAAATAAATTTTCCAAGAGAAGATTAGAAGTTGGGAAATTCACACATTAAACGGGTAGTGGACAGGAGCTTATATATAAAATTTATCTATAGTTTATAAAAATCCTCAAAGCAAAGCTAATGATTATCATGTACTTAATGGAAAACTTCACTAAGAACTATTTAATTTTTTCCCCATCCTTTCACCTTCAGTCTGTGGATATCTTTTTCTATGAGATGAGTCTCTTGAAGGCAGCATACTGTTGGGTCTGTTTTTTTAATCCAACCTGCCAGTTGCCCACCTCCACCATGACCATGCTCCAAGACAGTGCTAGAATACCCATCCTGCATGTCCCTACAGCTTCCCATATTTATCTAGCAGCTGGGTGTGTAGACCTTCTGGTGCAGGCCAGAAGTACCAGGGAGTTAACACCTGGACAGGACTTTCAAGAAAGAAGGGAAATTAGTGGATAACTACATCAACTTCCTTACCCCTTGGTGAGATGATTCTGAGGCAAGTTCTACAATCTCTCACAGGTTCCCCAGATAGATTGAGCCTCACCTGTGCATAGCAGTAACCTTTTCATTAATGTATCAGCTTTTTTTGTTACTTTGTTTCCCCAGAGTAATTTTTCCCTCACAATGTCTCCTGAGATTCTATCTCAAACTACTCATTCCCAGATTCTGAAGAATTGCTTGGACATGCTTGGAGATGGCCCAGGCTAAGATAGAGGTTCTATCTAAACTTCAAAGGTGTTAAAGATTATAATCTTTCAAAATGAATACTCCAACTTTTACCATCTGCTATTTCTCCTTCTTTTCCTTCAAAGGCTGAGTGTTAGAGTAAGAGGGTTTTAGAGTCAGAATGACCTCTGCTTCCAGCTTTATGGTATCACCCAGGTAAGTAATTTATCTCTTATGAATTTATATATCTATGTATAAATATGTTATATATTTACATAGTTATGTATAAAAATATAAATATATTTATATATGTACATATGAAACTACTTTCCAGTATATATAACCTGTCCAGGGCTAATTAAAGTGTTAATTAAAATGAAGCATGCAGAGCATCTTTTACTATGTCTTTATCCCTTTATAATATAGCTCAAATTTAGGGAACAAGTCATAGTTTCCATCGGTGGGTTTCTCCTCCTCTAGTAACTACTTTGAGCTCAACAAAAATGTAAGAGTGAACATTACAAATAATGAGAGTATTCTTTGATATCAACGTAAATTAATTAAAAGTCCATTTTTTTTTGTCCTAAGCTTAGTATGAAAAGAACTGTCTGACTGAAGCAGTGGGATATTTTTTGTGTGTATTATTATCCTTATATACAGAGCTCACAAAAAACTATGAATAACATTCTTGTGGTCTACTGTGAAGTTTATCACACACTAGTTAATTCATGATATCCACTGCAAAGCTATCATGAAATGGCTTATTTATTGAAAAAAAAAAAAAATCTAGGGCCAAGCAGGGTGCAGTGGCGCAAGCCTGTAATCCCAGCACCTTGGGAGGCTGATACAGGAGAATCGTGAGTTCAAAGCCAGCCTCAGCGACGGTGAGGCACAAAGCAACCCAGTGAGACCCTGTCTCTAAATAAACACAAAATAGGGCTGGGGGTGTGGCTCAGTGGTCAAATGCCCCTGAGTTCAATCTCCAGTACCAAAAAAAAAAAAAATCTAGGGCCGAAGTAGAATTCGGTAGATCAGGGCAAAAGAGAGAATGGCACTCAATAAATAATTGCATTGTTTACAGGTGTTATGGTGTTTGAGGTAAAACATTAATAATTGTACTTCCTTCCCAAGAGTACTGTACAGACTGTCATTAGCATAGATACTGGGTTTGTTGAGTTTGAGTTTGTTGCATCGATTATTTCTAGAAACCTTCTTTTTCTTTTTTATTCAGCTTTATACACATTTTCCCCACCCTTAAATTTTCTCATCTTCTTCAATATAATTTAGGGCTCAAAAGATTTTCTGTTGACTGCATTCATGCTCAATTACAAATCATGTCAGCAGCAGTATCTGTCTATATTGAATCAAGAGAAGCTAGCAGAATTACAGTTTAAATTATCAGAGACTATGTGGATTTACAACATTATTAGTACATGATTAATCAGTACCTAATTCAAATCAGTTCAAACCCAACTTTAAGTCATTCTGCCTTCCATGATAGTCGTGTGGCCCTGGTTGAGGTCAGTAAGTTTTGCTTTATATGACGGCACTCAGCTCAACTTGCCATCTGGCCTAACAGCTGATGTGGCTCACACAACCCTGCAGAGGCCCCAGGGCTTTACTCCTGGGAAATATTTGGTCAACAATGTGGTGTCATGATTACCAGCTCACAGCTTTCTTATGTTCTTTGCAAAACATTGAAGAAAAACCTAAATTGGTGCCAATTTATTAGAAAAGAGATCACTTACCTGAGGACCAGGCTGACCCTGAAATTGACAAGAAAACAATTATAAATTGTTATATAAATATTTTCACTACTAAATCTTAAACTAGCTCTGATAACCTAAATATCAAAGACTTAGAATATGTATATTATAATACGTAATCTATCAACGATAATAATACCTAACTACTGACAAACTTTGTGTTTGTGGCTTTCCCAATTAAATTGTATCTTGATATTTTTACTCTACATTCTAAATTCTTGCTATCACAATCTGTTATGTATAATTCCAAAATAACACCAGGGTTGTAGCATGTTCCAGAATTTCACTGAGGAAAGAGAAGCCACAGGAGTATCATATCTCACGGCATCCTAATCAGTGGGCTACTAGAAGGAGGTCTTCCAGCATGGCTGTTATGGAGATACTGATTCAAACACCACAGAGTTATCAAAAGAGGGGAGGGGGAGGGAAAGAGGGGGAAAAAGAGAGAGGGAAGGAGAGAGGAAGGGAGAACATGAGGTAGAAAGCTTAGTTTTAGAATTCCCTGCACTTTTGATCTTCTCATTGTTTCAATATCTTGAGTCAATTTTTTTATGAACATCTATCTTTCACTTTGCACAAACCTTAGGACATTTTAAAAGAGTATGCAAGGTCTTTGGATCATTATAGTAGAACAGAACATCTCACACAGTTATTAGATTGTGTGACCTCTAGGCGATCTAATTCGTGTTGAATGTCACTCTCTTGTCTAAGCTGATAAAAATTCCAAAGCAGCGTAACCATATGCTTGTAGCTAAAGAAAAATCACGGGTGAATAAAAATATTGATTACACATCACCTTCTTAATCTCTAATTGAATTTTATGTCAGAGGAGATTAAAGAAAAAGTTCACCCTGAGTTAGGGAATCTACAAAAAATAAATGATGTGCAGTCTCATTGTATCAGCTGTATATCACTGGGTAATATGCCTGGGAACGAACTCTCTCTCTCTCTCAGCCTCTCTCCAGGCTTAGAATTTCTCTGAGAATTTCTTCTCTAACTCACTGGGGCTATAACAGATGATACACAGAGTTTTGATTAAAAATGTGATGGAATAGGTTTTATCTAGTCAAGCCAGAAAGAAGAGTAAAACCAAGTTGCTGAGGATGTTATCCACTCCACTCCTGTGCTCTTTAGTGGTGGAGAAAGAGAATAACATTTATTAATTCTTACTAAGTCTGAGGCACTTTGGGATATATGTTATTTCATTTATTCCTTATAATTGCTCCACATTCGGCAAACAGAGAAACTGAGGCTCAGAGAATTAAGCTAAACGTTCATACAGCCTATAGATGGAAAAGCCAGAACTTAACCCCAAATCTCATGGCAAAGTTCATGCATTTCATACCAGGCCATTCCACCTTTCCCTCTGGAAATTTAACCTCACATATATATCTAGATCTGCTGGGATAACTATGGTACAAGGGCACTCTTCAATTGGGTGGACACTTCCCACGCTGCCACAATATGCATTTCTGCCTCCAAGGCACACCCACAACCAGCAGGCACCCTAGCCTGTTAACTGATACCCGTACAGAAACCAGTTTGGCAAAGCTTCTTCTGAAATCAATACTGAACAAAATTTTTAGTCAAGAACCTCCAAAGACAGGGTTATTCACTGACATGTAAATATAGGTATAGAAGATCCATGAACTAAATAAAATTTTTATCTATGCAATTCCTCTGTGTCCCTCTTTGTCTCTCTTCCCCCTTCCCCTCTCTTCCTTCTTCCTTCCTCCCCATGTTAATCTTTGGCCTTTCTAATGTTCAGAACTCATACAAACTCAGAAATATGAATGTGCATCTTTTCTAGAACCCCAGAATATCTTACATATCTTATATGTATTACATGAAAAATTAAAATGTCAGATTCTTTAAAATCAGAAAATTATTCTTCAAAAGAATCAATTTAGCATAGTTGCTGAAATTTTCTGATTCCTATGGTTGTTCTACAAATGAAAGACTTTTCCTGTTCATTTTTAATATGTGGTGCTTCTACATTATGCCAAACAAATGATTTAGTACAGTATGCACATTTATATTTTCACATACAAATATATATTGTTTTATGGATTTTATGTTAGGGAATGAGGACAACTAAGAGTAAATGACAGTAAAATTTTAAAAAATTGACGTCTATATAGGCATTGAAAAGTAGCACCAGAGAACTCAGATTTCTCTAACAGATGGTATGAATTTCAGTTCTATGTAGCGTGTATGCGCACATGCACATGCATGCACAGAGGATGGGAAACATGAAAAAGAATAGATGTGGTTGGTAGAGAGGCTTCCCAGAGAAACAATGCATAAAATATGACAAATTTGGTAACTGCTCAAAGTCACAGATGACACAATACAAGCCTTACAAGTCATGCCTGTACCATGTCCTCTCCCTATAACGTCGTTGTCTATTCACCACTGTGTACCTACAATACACATAAGGAGACAGTCTGGAGGCTGGTCATCAGAACAGAGCCACATGGCCCAAAGAGGGATATTTTCCAAGAGGACTCTGAGGGTGTGGCAATGTCCACTACTCAGACAGAGTGTCGGCAGAAAGACAGCAGAGCCCACCAGAGAATCCCAGAAACCTCCTCCCGAACAAGATCCCTGGGAGAGAAAGAGTTTGCCACAGACTAACAGCCAGAAGAGATATTTCAGAATGTCCTTATACATTGCTTCTGAGCTGTTCATTGAGTGGAAGCATTTTCATGCATTTGTCTATTCTTATTTATTGGTAGTGAATATTATTAATAATAAACCATGAAAGTTAACTTTTTTTCTTTTTTTGGTACTGGGGATTGAACTCAGGGGTACTTGACCACTGAGCAACATCCCCAGGCCTATTTTGTGTTTCATGTAGAGAGAGGGTCTCACTGAGTTGCTTAGTGCCTCGCCGTTGCTGAGGCTGGCTTTGAACTTGCAATCCTCCTGTCTCAGCCTCCCAAAGTGCTAGGATTATAAGCAAGTGCCCGGCGAAAGTTAACTTTTTTTAGTTTCCTAAAATACACCCTAAATAAGTACTTATAAATAAGATGAGCTCTCACAAATCGCAACTTAAGATAATTTTTTTTAAAAAAGAGACTCAATGAGAAGGTCTTCCCCCGCCCCCTCAAGCAAATCACTAGAATGTTTTCATAAATAATAATCTGAATCTCATATAATCTAGGGCCATGACAAGCAACAGTTAAATCACAGAAATAGTCAAGATCACACATGTCAGGGATGTAGAGTAGAGAATGCTGGGGGCCCCAGTTGGTGATTTACAGCACTCAACAGCTAAAGCAGCACCCCCAGGGCAGCTCAGTCTCCAGCAGGAAGTAAGAGAAGCATCCAAAGAGCTGACTTTAAAAGTGTTAATCAGAACAGTGTGGGGAAAACCATCAGCCAGTAGCTGAGGCTTGACTGGAAAGAGTTCCAAGGAGGCTGAATGTTTTGTGAGGCAAGTAAACCACAAAGGAACATGATAAATGAAAGTACCCATCACTGGAGTATGTATTGTTACTTGAGGCAATTAAAGAGCGATAGTAGTATCCTTTGCGGGGCGCTGTTATCACAATTATGGTTGCCAGAAATTGCTAACACACTTTGCTCAATCGACAAAGTCATTTGGATTTGTGACTGAGATAATTAGTTTCACTACATGTTACTTCTTTTTTTAAATGAATGGTAGATCTATGTCATCCTTTTCAGATGGGACCAATGCATTTTGGGGGCAGGGTTGGTTTGGTTTGGTTTTCATTTAACGCACAGACAGACAGAGACACAAAGGCTGTAGCTTTAAAATGCTATTTTAAAATTTGCTGGGGATAACAGATTCACATGTATCTTTACTGTGCTCAATTTCAAATAAAAACTCTTTCATCTACAAAATCTTGAGGGGATATTAGCATGGTTCATGCAACTCTAAAAGATGCTACCTCTACTTCAAAGTAATGAGAAAGAAATTGCCTGAATAACTCAGAATCTCATCATTGAGAAAAACAAGCTTGACTATCACTTTTATTTTAGCACACTCAAGAGTCATATGTATTTCATTCTCCTGAATTGAAGGAAATAATTTTCTATGTTTTGCTTTTGGAACCCTTACTGTCTAAAAATGTCATTTGAAGAGGTGTACACTATAATTTTATTATTTCTTAAAAATTCACACATGTAGATGTCAAGCTCCCCCCGCCCCCTGGGTGAAAACAGCACCTGTAGCGGGCCATCTGGATAAAGCTCTAAAACCCAGCAAAAGGAACTCAGCACTCTATCTAGCAAGACTATCCTGGTGGCAGGAGGACTCTCAAAGACCAATAGGAATCCTATCACAGAACCATCTCAGTGAGACCCCTTAGTCTTTCAGGAGTCTCCAGCAAGTGGAACAGATGTACTTTGCACTTGGAGCACCAGAAAGCAGGAATTTTGCCCAGTCTCGCTGCACCGTGAATTTGTTCACATTTCGATCTCTAACACACCAGTGCCCAAGCTAGAAGATGCTTCCAAAACAACTGCTGAAATGCTATAAGCTGAAAATATTTTGACTGGCCCAAAAGAGTTTGCCAATGATATTTTAAAAGAACTGTTAGAAGGGCTTCTGTTGCTACATTATAGTGTTACATTTTCAAAATAGAGGTTCTCAATCTAATATTTCACAAAGAGACCTCTTGGCTTCTGTTCATGGCAGAATACAAACACATCCATGTCAAGAGGAAATCTGCCTTTTGTGGAACCTTGTTCAGATAATAAAGCTGGATCTCAGGCAGCTGCAGGCTGTGTAGTCTTCAGGGGTGTGTGTTTGTGGTGGGGTGCATTCCTACTGACACATGTGCCACCAAACTGCAGCACGAAAGTTCTGTCTTCAAGAAGAACTAGTCCCAAGTTTTATTAAGACTCCATACCTAATTAATAAGAGAATACACAGTTAAAGTACTTTGTATGTTATGCTGTACAAATAGAGCAAAGAGATTTTAAATAGGCTACATGGTCAATACCAACAATTTATTCAATTCAAATTGACATAAAAAGTGTCTATTAATTTTTAAAACTAATTGATATGCAAATAATATACAAGAGAAAGAAGCAATCAAAGAAATAAAGCATTACGGATTATGTGCGTTAATTAAAAAAAGGATTTGCAAGGTCTGTGTAATCTCCCAGTGTCTCCAAACGACTCAGGCTTTCAAGGACTCTTATACACGTGACTGAAATAAACAAAATTCATAATTTATATTACCTATTGTGCTGCCCTACAGGATAGATATTAATAATTCTTACCTTAAGTGCAGTCAAATAATATTACTTAGATAAGAGTCCTTCAACTTAAAGTTTTCTTTAGAAAAATACTTAATCCTTGATGGTTTTAATGCTGGAGAGGAAAAGCCATATTTGACTCTAGAGGAAAATAAATAGCTAGTATAAAACTTGCTTCATATTTCTCTTTAACAATTTGAGCAATAAAGTGAGCCAGAATGAATATGGAGATGGTTTTATTAGGTTTGATGTAAAGAAAATAAAAATTGATTCAAAACTAGGAAAATTTCTTACCTAGCATCTGCCTTTCATAAATAAAAAACAAATGTATTTAAAAATGTACTCACATTTAGATGGGTTCATAAGTCTTCCCCACATGAACTAAAAAGTTACATTTTCTAATATAATACTACATTTACTTTTTTCTCTTGTATATTCATATGAGGAGCATAAGAATTTTAACTGGGCATGGTGGTACACACCTGTTATCCCAGAGGCTCAACAGGCTGAGGCAGGAGGACTACAAGTTCAAAGCCATCCTCAACAACTTATTGAGACCCTATGCAACTTAGCAAGGCCCTGTCTCAAAATAAAAAATAAAAAGGGCTCAGGATGTGGATCAGAGGTTAAGTAATCCTGGGTTCAATCCCTGGTACAAAAAAAAAAAAGAATTTTATCACATGCATTTTCATATACAAGAATAAAATAAAGACTCTTATGTATTAATTTACATCATTTAAATGTATCAAAGTCCTAACATTCCATTGATGTTTGTTCAAATTTTTACTATCATAAATAATATATACATCTTTCAATATAAATATTTAACTGTATCCGATTCACTTCCTTATGTTACAACATCAGAAATACAGTGTCATTCCAACTATGAACTCTTTAGATATTTATATAGAGATTATTTATTTATATTGTAGTATATAAAATTCACATATAATTTCTAAGACATCATTTAATATTTGTACACAAGTGTATTTATTCAGACATATAATTCTAAATCTAAAAGAGAAAGAAAAGAAAAAAAGCAAGAGAAGAAGGAAAGGAGGGAAGAAGGGAAATCATAGGGAAGGGAAAGGAGAGGGTAGGTGAAAAAGTATACAAAAAGTGGTTATTTCTAGGTGGTGGGATTTGAGGTAATTGTTTTATCTTTGCAGTTCTCCATGCTTTCCTAGATTTTAGGTCCATTCTTTAATTTTTTAAAATTTTTCATACTGAGGATTGAACCCAGGGGAACTCTACCACTGAGCCACATCCCCAGTCCTTTTTACTTTTTATTTGAGAAAGGGTCTAAGTTGTCTAGGTTGCCCTCAAACTTGTTATCCTCCTGCCTTAACCTCCCAAGTAGCTGGGATTATGGTTACAGACCACCATATCTGGCTTTAGGTCTTTTCTTGATTACAAAAATATATTATCACATGATAACAATTCCTTACAGAAAAATTTTTTAAAAGAACCTTAATAATTAAGTTGCTAAATTTTTTCCATGTTAGAGTCATTTACTGGAAGATCTAGGTCAGTGACTTTGACCTCCAGTTTGCAACTTTTAAAAGAGTTCTGAAAAATTCTTCAATATATTCTCCATAATTCAGTGAAGGTTTTAAACTTACTTGTATATGCCCTACCATCACTTTAGGAGTACATTGAGAGTACAGAAGGAACAGGAGACTTATTGATTACAATGACAGAACGTGGTGACTCCATATGGACATACAGTAAGCCTGCTGGGCACAGAATTTGTTGACGCCTTTGCTGTTTTGCAAACCAAACTATTTGGGTTGGAATTTAGCTATGTTATTTTATGGAGTTATATAAAGAATGTTTGCTTTTGACAATAAATATGTATCCTACTTCTAAAAACATAAGCTCTTTCAAAATCTGGCATGGAATCAGGATTGGCTACCAAGGCATAAATAAGTTTCTCAGCTTAACAGATATATGTTTAGTAGGATAAAATAAATATAAGGAATACATGGGAAAGTAGACACCTGCTAAAGCTTCCATAGCTTTAAAAAATATGAATGTTTAAAAACATTCTTGTTTAAAAACAAAAATGTACAGGCAATTTTTTCTGATCCACCGATTTTCATTACATTGTACATATTGAATAATTCAGTTTCTGCTATGTTTAATAACATCCTTAAAAGTGTGCTATTTTTATTGTTCCAAATACTGAAAGCCAATTTATAACAATCTCAGACTGACTGAATTTATCTAAGTGCCCAATTCCAATTTTCTAAATATTGTGCTAAAAAATGGACTGACAGTACTCTCTGCAGCTGTCTTAAATGTTTTGCATTAATAAATGCATGTTAGCAAATTTCTAACATCCAGAGTCAATTAATTCATAATGCATGAGTCATGCAATGCTTATTGCTCCAGTGAGGCAGAACCCTAAAAATAAAAATGTATTTTAAAATTAGGGAGAAGCAAGTGGACAAGAATATGTGCTTTCGGGACCCAGATGTTTGCGCTGTATCATGAGAACTATCACTTATTGACTACTATAAGTCTGCAAGAGTTTTACAAATGACAACACTCTTTGTTAATAATAATCTTGCATATTGTGAATCATTTCTAGTCATTCAGTAGCTAGACAAATTAAGTTTCAAAGAGGCTAGGTAATGGTCCTTGAGTCAGACAGCTTCTAAAAGAGGAAGCTGGACCTTGTGTGTCTCACTTGCATCATGCTGATAGCTGAAGCCAGGGATGCCTAGGCAAGATTACCCAGGGAAAGAAAGTAGCTAGAATTCTCAGCCTTCTTTTGAATTGGATAAAATGCTACAGTTGCTCTGGTTAAGCTATGAAACACTTTAAAATGTCATTCGTCCCCTCCCTCATAACACACACACACACACACACACACACACACACACACCCTTAAGTCCATCTGCAGATTCCCTAGGAAATCATTCTCTTCAGGTTAAGAATTATTAAACAGAGAAATAGAAATACTTCTAGAGTAAGAGAAGAGTATCCCAAAAGGAAACTAAGGAGGAACAGCATTTAAAACAAACAACAACAAAAAAAGAGAGTCACAGAAATCAAGATGAGGATGAGAGAGAGAGAGTGGGAGACAGGAGTAACTTAGGACTGCAAGAATTCCAGAATTTTTACTGTAACTGATGGAGCAGTGAAGTGAGGACATGAAGACAAAAACAAGCTTTACAGATGTCAAGCAGGTGTCCCGCAAAGTGCCAATTCTGATTGGCTGCCTGGAATGATGTATTAAGAAAGCCGAGTTTTGGGAAAGAGTGCTGAAATTAATCAGCAACATCTACAGAAGGCAAAAAGTGGAAAGGATGTGTGCCAACTATGTGCTAACCTGAGTAGTTAATTTAGTAACTGTGCAAAGGGAAGAAAAAGAGTAGTAGCAAAGGGGATATAGAGTTGGGGAAAAGTGCTTCTTTGATCTTGCGGTCAGGTGCAAGGTACTTGTAAATGTCTCTAAACTGACAGAAAACTGTTATATTGGGAGAACAGAAATGGCTTGCAGAGCAAAATCAATATGAAAGAGAACACAAAAGGAATTAGAGCTGGAGAACAAAGATTAGGAGAAGGGACACCATTTTACCTAAGAGGATGAGAAAGTGAAGGTGTGAACTTGGATGTACAGAGAAAGAAGTGGAACAATTCCATGCTCTCAACTTCAAGGGACTCTGAAGTAGAAGTTTGTTGGGGGTGGGAAGAATAAGCTTGATAGCTTATTTATTTATTCACCTAATATATGTTAAGCACCTACAGCATGCCAGGCACACAGAGTAAATAAAGTCCCTGCTATCACTCTGGCAGAGGAGGCAAAATTTAAGATAATAGTTTACAAAGTGGCAGATGGTGTTAATAGTGAAGCAGAAAAATATCAGAGGATACAGAGGCTAGAGAATTCAGAGAGAGGGTGTTCTTTTACAGGGTGGTCATGGAAGACTCAGAACAGAGGAGAAGCAGCAAAGGAAACAGCAAGAGGACATTCCCTGTTAGGTAGAGATGTGCCTAACAAGCACATCTAATGGCATGTCCATCCTGGAGTGAGTGACAGGAAAGTGTGAGGAGTCAAGTCATAGAAGGGAAGGGGCCAAGCCTCATGGACTATTCAAGTCATGAGAACTTCACTTTGAATCTGGATAAGGTAGAAAGCCACAAGGAAAGGTTTTACACAAGGAAGCAACACAATCTGAGGTGTTTGGAAAGGACCGTGGTCACTCTGAGGAAAAGGCTGCAGGAGGAAATGGTAGACCTATGAAGGGAAGTCAGGAGGTTCCTCTAACATTCTAAATGAAAGATAAAGAATGGAATATGCCAGCACAGTAGCAGTGGAGGAAGTGAAAAGCAGTCAGATTCTGGAGTAAAATTTGAAGACAGATTGAATGCAGGGTCATAAGGGAAAAAAAGAGGAGACAGGAATGATCCCAAGCATTGACTGGAGCAGTTAAAGAAATGTGATGCCCTGGGAATGAGGAAGACTGTAAGAGAAGCAGCTTTGAAGAATAGAGGTGGAAATTCCAGAATTCACTTTTGGACATATTGACTTTGAGATATATATGAGGCATTCACATGAAGATGTTTTGACAGTTGGATATACAAGTCCAGAGTTCAGAGAACTAGTCTGGGTTGAGATATGCACCAGGGAGCCTTTGAAATACAGATAATATTTACAATCACAAGATAATATGAGATCACCTAGCAAGTGAATGTAAGGAAGGAGAAAAGGTCCAAAGACTGAGCCCTCGAACATTCCATCATTCAGAGACTATGAAGAAGAAATACAACCAGCTAGCAAGGCAAGCTGAGAAGTGATGAGTGAGTCAGGAGGAGCACCCTGAGAGTAATTCCTAGACAGGAGATAAGCAAGTGATGTGTTTCAAGAAGGGATCAATCAACTGGATCAAATGTGGTCCGGCAAAATTTGATCTGAACCCTGACACCAAATTTGTCATAGTGAAGATAACCAGTGATCCTGAAAAACTTCCAGCAATGTAGTAGAGATACATGCTTTAAAAGAATTAAGAAAGAATAGGAAAATAGCATTTGAGGAATATGGATGACTCTTTCTAGGAGTTTTGTTATCAAGGGGAGTGAGTGAATGGATGCCACAAAGAAATAGGACAGTGCAGGGAGAAAGAGGTAGGGTCAAGGGAGCTTGTACTTCATTTTTTTTAAAAAAAATATTTCTATTAGTTGTTGATGGACCTTTGTTTTATTTATTTATTTACATGCAGTGCTGAGAATCAAACCCAGTGCCTTACACATGCTAGACAAGCACTCTACCACTGAGCCACAACTCCAGCCCTCATTATGTTTTAAGATGGAGAAATTGATGACACAGGAGAAACTGATGATACAGGAGGAGGGAACTGAAAAGCAATGACCTTCAGCAAAGCAGAGGGGACTAGACAACTGCACAAGTGAAAGGCTAGTCCAGGCCTGGCAACAGGAGGGAAGGAGGGCACGTATCTGAGTAAATTAGCAGACGTGGTGCAAATTTGTCACTTCCTGTTTAACATATTCTGAATTTCCTTATAATTCTTAGATATTGCCTTTAGACATTGCTCCAGATGAGTTATCAGAGAAATTGCATGAATCATTCATTCCCACCTTTTCAGTAATAAGGCCAAATAAACGTTACCAACCAAGTCACAAAATTCCAGGATGATAGTAGCTCTGTATACATTTTGCAGACAAAATGCCAGAGAAAGAACTATTGTACGGAGCACTCAAGCAGTTCCAGTTGGATGGACTGGCCAGGTCTTAAAGCTTCAGTTTTCCTCCATCAAATATAATGACATCTCACTTGGATCAAATCAAGGCACAGTTAGACCTGGCAGTCAAAGCCCTGGGCTCCAGCCTCTAGATCTGTTAGCCCTGTGACCTACCCGCTCCATTGCTACCTGCTTCTGACCCCTGGAATACCCTTTCTGTTGCTATTCCACAGCCCCAAGTGGCCTTCTGCTCACCCCACTTGTCAAAATCCCATCCATGATGAGGGGCTTCCACCTCCTCCACAAAGCTTCACCTCCCCCTGCGGCAGAGAACTTCATTTCCTGTGAATATCCACAGACATTGTCTCAATTCTTTCATGACACTACAATCTGCCTTAAATTACAGGTAGTGGTGAGTCATCTCTCTTACTATATTGAATGCTCCTTCGACAGCTAATGCACATGGGGCAGTGCTATTGCTTTTGTGGACATTAGAAGGTGCCATTAAGAGGCCCACCTCACAGCTGTGGAAACTGAGACCGACAGCTATCGAGTGACCTGACCAAGGTCACACAAGTAACACGCGGGAACACTCAGCTATAGACACTCAGGTCTGTTGGATGCCAGAGTCTATACTTTTCTAACTAAGATGTCATACCACACCGTCCTTGGACAGGGAGAAACATATCATAAACATTTTATTTAAAAAAAAATTCTTCCTTTTATGCACTTGTATTCAGTCAACATCAAGTACTTTCTAAATGTCAGGCACCACAGGGATGCTAGATAAACAAGAAAAAATAAGATCTGGACGCCTTAATGGGGGTCTTACAGCCACAGGCAACACAGAGGCTCATAAATTCTTTCAGATTTCCATATTTTATTCCTATGCCCCCCAAGCCATTGGAAGACCTTGTAACAGAGGATCAAATTGTGAGAACCAGTTCAAGTTTGCTCCTAATTAAAAAAGAATTGATTGTAATGAAAAATAAACCCTTTTATTTTAACAGGGAACATTATACAATTAGTGATGCTGGGATTGAATTAGAAAATGTAATATTATCAAGAGTACTCTGAATACATTTCTTTTCTTCTGTAATACAATGTTCTCAGTTGAGACAGAGAATGTAGCTTAGCATTTTTAGAGCCACTGGCTAAATTCCCTCTATTGATGAGGCTCCCCAGGTTCTTTGTGAATGATTCTAAATAACTGCCCAGGGATAAAAGAAAGTGTTGCATGGGCTATAGCCACAGCATGCTCAGGAGTCTACTGGGGAGAGAATGAGCACATGGCCCCATGCTCGAATGGCTCCATCTCCCACCTGGGGCAGGGCTGACTGGCCAACTCTGAAATTGTATAAATGAAAGGAAGTAGGCTAAGGTGGACATTTGTATTAATAATTGGTGTGCATGAAGTAAATTAGGCTAGCCCACCAGGTCCTTCTTAAAGGTAGAAAGGCAGTACAAACCTTCGGAAATAAAGTCTGCTAAAGCCATCTTTTCAAAGCTTTTGACAAACTGCAAACTTTAGTCATGTTATTTTTTTTTCTTTGAAAGGAGAGTTTAGGGAAAAGTCTCAGCTCAGTTCACACAAAACATATGCACGTATATACACATGCATGTGAACTCATACAAAGAATGTACAGGGGCATGAAGCATGAACTAGGACATGAGCGATATGGAGACTCCTTACTCACAAGGGCAGTCAAGGGACCTGGTTCTGCCATTAAGAAAAGGGAGGATTTTTCACCAATGTCAGAGGGCAGGTGTACTAGAGTTCTGGGCTCCTTGAGCTCCTGTGCAAATTCCCACTTGAGCCATCTGTAGCACAGTGGAATCTGGTCCCTTTGTTTGCACAGTTATGTTGCAATGCCTGGAAGGAACAGTGGAAGGCAACCCAACCAGGAGACAGCAAGGTTAAGTATTTCAAATGAACCATGATTCATATTTTTAAAGTTTTAAAGGAACCAATAGATTCGAAACATCTTTGCTTTATGATCTGAGAATATGAAATTTTAACGTGCCTATTTTCTGGTGTAGAAAAAGTTCAGGTGTTTAAATTCAACACTTCCTTTTCATGAAAAGCACATAGAGGTAATAATAAGAAATACTAAATCCATTTAATAATGCTGTACAATCATGTTTTCCTCTAAACTTAGTAGAAAAAAATACAATGTATTTTTACAGCAATATCTTTTATCCCAAACACACATTTCATTTAATCTTATGCCATTACATAATACATTTCGATTCTTTTTTTTATTTAGTATTTTTCAGTATGTCGTTTTTTTTCTTTCTTTTTTTTTTCATTTTTTTTATTAGTTTATTTAATTGCATTTCAAGTCATAGTACTTATATAGAGCTCAGTTTTTCCATTTCTCTGGCTGCAAACCAGATAAAGTCACACCAATTGTGTCTTCATACATGCACCAAGGGTAGTGATGACGATCTCAATCAACCATCTTTACTGTACCCATTCCCCTTTCCCACCCCCCACCTCCCCTATGCCGCGTCCAGAGTTCCTCCATTTCTCTTATTACATTTCAATTCTTACAATTGTACAAACATTATCTAAATGATATTTGAATCCAAAAGGAACAAATCACTTACTAAATAATTCAAATATTTTAACTCAACTCAACAAATAAATTCCTAAACCTCCTCTCAGCCCTATTGCCATTTAAATTAAGATAAAACAGGCAACTGACAAAATTTTGAGGTTTAACTCAAGTAATTAAAGGATAATCAAGTAATTAAAGAATATTATTTAAAGAGTAGGAAATAAATTCCTTTCACAGTGCTATGCTAATCCTTAACCATAAAAGTATTTAAAAAGCAAAAATGTAATAAATAGTTTATGGCTAACTGAAACATGAAAAACATCTTTACCTACAAATTTTCACTGAAGACCTGAAACCTCCATATACACAAGCAGAATGAACATTCTAATCCATCTTCAGCGTCACTCAAGACATCCATGTGATGTCACTGGTGCCGGGATGAGAACACAATAAGCTGTGAAAAATGTCATTTCTGAAAAATTTGTTGGCTACTGTTCAGCAAAAAAATGAATTTTTCTAACAGATGGGGCACAATGACTTTGATGAATTGAACTCTTAAATATATGAAGCATTTTAAAAGTTTTTCTTAGAAATGAATTAATTTAGGTGCAACATACTGAGTGCCACTATTCACTGTGTCCTTGGTCATCACTGCCAAATGGTTCTATGTTGATGTGGCAATGGCCCTCTTCAAAGTCCCACTTGGGCTTCATCTACAGTTCATTAACTTAGAAAATAAAGAGATAATTTGGATTCAATCTCTAAGATTCCCAACTACTAAACTCTATAATTTTAGTGTCTATGAATTCTGAGACTTTCCATGGTTTGAAGATAAAATCTTAGAAAGAGATTCTTCTAAAACTTTTTTCTTTCTCACTTAGTAGAAAAGTTTGAGCTACCAGATATTCTGATGGAAGAGACAGTATCTTGGTTGATTTTGATAGATGCATTATTTTAAAATTTGTTAAGAATAAAAGTTTGCACATGTCAGATGTTGAAACTTAATACTTCCCTATGGTGCTAATATTTCATAATATAGATCTATCTATCTACATATTACATATATAATTATACCTATGTAATTATATATAATGTTTAGACAAGGAGCTAAAGTTTTATATAAGTAATATTAATATTATAGAGCTCCATAACATAAAATTGATGAATAAAGTCAAACATTTTGCTATTTTGGGTTATAAAAGTAAAAATTCTGAAGGTTGCCAGTCATGGTGGTACAGGCCTGTAATCCCAGCAACTCGGAAGGCTGAGGCAGGAGCATCACAAGTTTGAGGCCAGCCTCAGCAACTTAACAAGACCTTCAGCAACTTAGTGAGACCCTGTTTCAAAATAAAAAATAAAAAGGGTTGGGTTTGTAGCTTGGTGATAAAGGCACCCTCGTGTTTAATCCCCAGTACCAAAAGAAAGTTTGAAGGTCTACAATTTAGGATACCATTTAGAGACCATTCTTGGTATGCTAGCCAGTACAGGGTAAGGCAAGGTGAGAATACTTCATTAAGAACTATTCTTTTGCAAGAGATTCAATCATGCTAATTTTAATAGTATGCCACCTTTCACAGCTACTGTCAGCCAACAAAAGCAGGATGTAGTGAGGAAACACTTCACATGTACAATGATGCTGACTTTCAGTCCTGGACCAGGAAACATCCTAATGTAACCCATCTCCCTGACTGCTTCCAAACTCTTCTCAAAAGGAAAGCTTATATTGTCCATGAAGCCTAATTTACTGACATTATAAGTGTGTTAAAATCATTTAAAGTCCTAAAGTAGGCTGCATTTTGGTGATCACCCTATTTTAGGGCAACAGACGGAGTATCTGACACTACATAGAAAAGGCAGGTCAATTTCCAGTGACAATTTACATGCATGAAAACTTCCTATTTAATTTCTTCTTAACAGACTAGAAGCTTAGAAAATGATCTAGGTGCTTTAGTTATTGGAGTTTCTAAAAAGTATGAGAAGTTCTGGAAATAAATAGGGATGAAAGAAATTGCCTACTTTTTAAGGATAATTTTAAATGACAAAATAAAAGCTTTCCCTCCACACAATGATAAATAGAAGGAGGTTTCCCAATTCAAATTCATTTGCCTTGTGTTTTTTATTAAATATCTTCACATAGGAAACTTCATATTATAGGAAATACACAATCTCTGTAGTGAGTTTCCTATAAATTATGATATTTGATACAAGGTCAAGCCATTTTTCATTTTGTTCCAACGATCTGAAATTGCCATCAGCTTATTTATGTTCTCCAAACTCCCTTCTAAACTCTACTAACATCACCAAACTAAAGTTTAAAAAGGGAATTTCTACCCCCCTCTAAACAGGGGAAGCTAATTCCTCTGGGAAAATAACATTCGAAACAAATAAAACCCAGGGGAATCTCGTCAGGCAAAGGGATAAATCCTCATCTTTCACACAACTTTCAAACCAGTAAACAATACAAGAATTCTAAAATAGTTTCTTTTCAACTCTTGCCATATAATGTACAAAGTAAGTTTGTATGCAATGGCAACTCCAGATCAACTTTCCAGACACGGAGATTCAATGATTAGAGGCTTAACTTTAATATGCAAAGTAGAGGGTTGGATAGAGGTGGAGGGGGCGTCAGGATAAATAATCCACACAACTGGAAATGGAAGTTTAGGTCATTTCCTATCCAAGGATATATATAGGGCATACTGGATAATGGTCAGACTACCTGAAAGGAAACCACAAGCTGATTAGTTCCACTCCAAGGAATGGTTTTTAAAAACCAGTTCTTATTCTTTACCATTGATTAGAAGCCTAAATGGAAGGCTACATATGGTGAAAGATATATACATTCAGACGTTACCACAGAAGGGCGATAAATTATCTGGGGTGCCTGCAGAGAACTCTCTAATCCACTCTTTCAACTTCCACTCTCACCTGTGAAAAGCCTGAAACTGTATGCCAATTGGTTGTTAATAATGCTCTCTGGAAGGGAGCATGTTGAAATTGTTCCCAAAACTGCAAATCAAGAGACCAAATATGTGTGTCTACTACTGTTGAATGAAATTATATATCAGAATAAAAGACCGTGTCTGCAGTACAGGACTCAAGTATGCTTTCATGTGTCCTACAAAATCCATGGGCTCTGGGCAGCACAAAGCTCTGGAATGCTTATATTTCTTCTCCCAGAAGAATATCCTAACATAGCTGTAGTTAACAGAAGCCTCCAAAAGGAAGTTTGCGATATGAAATTTAAAATAATTGTTTTTAAATTTGTAGTTTCCAGATTGGGTTTCTACTATGCCTGCCAAACCTTCCCCTTCTTTTTCTGTGGGTTAGCTACACAAATATGGATTTCATTTGTATATTCATAGTAGGAAGTGGTGATTCAGCCACTTTGTGCAGATGCTGTAGTTTTCCCATCTCTACTCTCCCCTTCGCCCACAGAACACTGGGAGGTGGGACAGGTCCAGAGCCAGGAGGAAGGGAGAGAACAGTGGGGAACAAGTTAGAAAGAGCCAGCCCCTCGCCTGTGTGGCTTGGTCTGCAGCCCAGGCTGCCTGCCTCAGGCCTCCTGACGGATGCACCCCTCAGTTCCTGGGCAGCCCCCACTGTCCTTTTCCTCCCTTCTGATGCAGGATCTGGGCAACAGAAATGCATCACCAACCACTCTATCTTAAACATAGGTTCCAAATTCTGGTTTTCTGGAAATGTTTCATCCACAAAGGTATCAAATAGATCATTTTGTAGCTATTCCCAAAGAAGTATATGTCTGCATTTATTTGTGGCAGAGAGATCAAATACAAGCATTCAGAGCTCAGGGCTGCCTACATGCCACTCAGAAGCTATGCTAGCCAGCTTTGTGTCACCATGCCAGAATCCATGACAAGAACTTAGAGTAGGAAAAGGTTATTCGGGCTTATGTTTCCAGGGATTTAGTCTATGGTTGGCTAACTCTCTTGCTCTGGGCCCAAGGTGAGGCAGCAAGCACATCATGGCAGAATGGCATGGCAGAGTATGGCTACTCCCTTCATGGCAGCTGGGAGGAAGAGGGAGGAGGGGAAAGGACCGCAGGGAAGATGCACCCTTCCAGGGCACACCCTCAGTGACCCACCTCCTCCAGCCATGACCCACCTGCCTGGAGTTAATACCCAATCCGTCCATTCAAATTAGGATGGACTGATTGGGTTACAGCTCTCACAATCCAATCAAAAGCAGGAGCTTTGGGGAGATTCCTCATATCCAAACCATAACAGAATCCATGTGCTATAAGTCTGTCACTTCCCTTCTCTGAGCTCTACTAACAGCTACATGAAGTAAAACAGAACAAAGCTCTCAGCTCACCTACCTCATAGGATTGTGTCATCGAACGATCAATAGGAAAGGGTTCAGGTATCTAACTTCCAATAGCATTACTATTAGCCAGGAATGCTTGTCAAATTACACATGCATAATCTCACTCCCAAAGTTACAAGGTTATTTACATGGAATATGAAAGCTAAATCATGGCAAAGGACAATGGAATGAGGAGGAAGGATTTACAGAGAAGGAAGAAGAAGGCAATACTGGACAAGGGTGATTGTCCATCTGCGCATGTTCAGTAGGAATTTTAAAAGAGTTTGAAGAGGTGTTTTTTGGAAAACATCAGTGTAGGACAATATTAACTTTACGCGTCAGATTGGTTAGGCTCTGGTGCCCAGCTGTTTGGGCAAACACTAGATGCTGCTGTGAAGATATTTAGTAGATGTACTTAGCATTTACACTCAGTAGGCTAAGTAAAGTAGATTTCCCTCAATAATGTGGGTAGGCTACATCCAGCCAGTTAAAAGTCTTATGAGCAAAAACTGAGGTTTTTCCTAGAGAAGAGAGAATTCTACTTCAAGATGCAGCTGAGAAATCGTGCCTGAGTTTCCAGCCAGCTGGCCTGAGTACAGATTTTGGATTACAATTGTGTGAGTCAATCTCATAAAATAAATCTCCCTACATATTTAGGTTTCCTACTGGTTCTGTTTCTTTGGAGAATCCTGACTGATAAAATCACCAGGGTCAATTTCATTAGTAAGCCCATTGATCCTTTTTATTTTTTTTAAACTCATTTGGCATTGTGCAAGAGCACCAGCTCTCTAACCATACCCCTAGTACAATGTGGAGAGAAGAAAACCCCAAGTACATAATCATTTTGTGTAACAATGAGAAGAATTTGGTATATCTCAACATTTACAAGTATCTCCACTTGCTATCTTACCAATAACTCAAACTCAAAATATTCAAAACTGAAATCTATTTTTCTCCCTAGAAGTCTCCTTTTCTTGAGTTTCTGCCCCTGTAGTGTCCTTCTTTGCCCTCACTGAAGAATCATCCTTAACTTCTTCCCCTGGGGCACTAAACATCCTCGGTATAAATCCTATAAATCGGGGCTGGGATTATGGCGCAGTGGTAGCGTGCTTGCCTAGCACGCATAAGGCACTGGGTTCGATCCTCAGCACCACATAAAAATAAAATAAAGATATTCTGTCACCTACAACTAAAAAATAAATATTAAAAAAAAAATCCTATAAATCTCCCTGGTAACTTTTCTCAGCTGAAGACCTCCACATCCTCCTTGCTCTTCTGCTCTTACCTTTTTATTCTCTGTCCCAATGGCATGCCATGGATTCCACCAGCAAAGGACCCAAGAGTCACCCTCCACTGCTCCTTCCTCTTCCCTACTCCACCCAGCCATGCACCCCACCATTTCTACCTCATCAGTGCCCCTGAGTCTGCCCTATCCTCTGCATCTCCCCTGCTACCATTCTTCCACGCCATTCTATTTCCCACCTTAATAGATGCAATATTGCAGTGATCATCTTTCTCTTCCCATTGCTCCTCCACCTTGGCCTTTAGCATGAGTGCTCTTCCCAAACGTTTCCCTAGCCATGCTGCTCTCCTGCTTCATTAAGTCCCTCAGACACTGCCAACTTCTAGGGAAACAAAGTCTGGCATACACATTTCTTCAAAGCCTCTCTCCCCAGTCCCAGCTTTCACTCCTACTTCCCAGTCACCCTTCCTGGACTTTATATTCCAGTTTTACTCAATACAGGGTTTCTCCCAAATACCATTCTTTCTGCTACATCAAAGGCTTTGAAAATGCTAACTGCTTTGAAAATGTCCGCTACTTTGATTCACACCTTGACAAGACCTTGAAATCAATCTATTGAATCCAGAGGTATCTCTAATTTGGATCATTTACTTCTCCACTCTTTTCCCACAGCACCCTGACATATCATGAACATATTTCTCTCATAATATTGCTAGGTTTTTGCTTTATTTCATTCTCTACTAGATTCTAAGGTCCCCCCCCCAAAAGGGACCTGTCTTATATGCCATTTTATCCCCATTATACAGCAGAAATGGTACAAATTAAATGCTCGGTTTAAGTGTGAGGAATGAAAGGGTGTTATGTTTTAAGTAACTGTGTGAACTAATTATTAACTATCTTTCAGAGCATTTTCTGTGTCTAAATTCAACATTATGAACTTTATTCATTCCCTTGACCATAGAGAAATTTTAATAAAAACTATGTAGAAATAAATATATGTGTGTGTATCTTTGAGGCTCAAAATACTACCAAGTAACAGAACAAGAAAAAGTTTTATGCAATTTAACCCTAATCTTATGAAAGCAGGAAGATTTGTGAAACTAAACAGTGCATTATAAATATCATTTAAAAATAAAAACATTTAGACAACCTGGAACACTTTAGATTCCATGGCTTGATACCTTTTAAATTCCACCAAAGCAAAACTGAAGGTTATTTAATAACTAAAGGAAGAGATGCTTTCAAATATTCTAGTCTACAACCTAGTTCGGAGCAACAGAACATTTAGTTAACCTAGGCCAAATACAGGAGAGCTTCCTGGTGTTCACATAACCGGAAATTAAGCAGGAACCACACTTTGTATAAGAGGAATCACAGCATTTTAAGTAGCTAGTTTAGAAGAATAAGGACATTGAGCTGTGATCACCTGCTGCTGAATATTATCAAATGCTTAGCCACAGAAGAAGAGAAAATGCTTATCCAAATCACTCATCTGACCTTGTTCAAACTCTAACATTCACAATGGTTCTATCTGCTTTTGTCACTGCGTTTGATTTTAAAGTGGGTACTTGAATATAGGTAGGTATTACTTCATAAATCCACAGGAGTCCCATAATAATTTGTCACATAAGATATTTACATGTGTGCTTATATAAATAGCCCTAGGAATTTAGCAATGTAACTAAGCATTTGGTGACAAGAAAGTAAAATAGGCAGGGGTTATGTGACACTCCATTTGTTAGTAGACTGAGTTCTATGGTGGTATGCAGGAGTCTAATCAATTAACAGCAAAGACTTTAAAAGTGAGGTTACTTTTTAATTTTCTTTTTAAAAATTCTGACTATTTCTGGGGGTGTAACTCAGTGGTAGAGCACTTGCCTAGCATGTATGAGGTCCTGGGTTCAATCCTAGAATGTATGTGTGTGTATATATATATATATATATATATAAAATCTGAAGGACTTGTACGATTTTCTTCCTTTTTTTTTAAAGCACTCTTCTAGCTCCCTCTTATTCTACCCACCAACTATCCTTGGAAGAGAGAGAATTCATCCATAAAGGCTCATTTTTCTGCTTTAGTCATCTGATCTCCCACCATAAGAATGGCAGGGCTCACTCTTCACACTTCATGAAAGTGAATCTAAAAGTGCTCATAATTTAACCCAGAATCTTTACTAAAAATCAAACTCCAGTGTGAAATATTTAGGAATACGAGATAAGATAGACAACCAGTATAATTCTTAGTTGAGGAGGTTTCCTTGACCCAATTCTGTTACTGATGAAAGGCCTGAAGCCATTTAGTGGCCAGAGAAACAGAAGGAGAGGCCAAAGCAATGTTTTTATAGATGTTCCACATCTGGGACAACAAGAAAAATGGGTTTAAACCCTGCTCTGCTTATAAATCATCCCTCAACTTTTAAGATTTTTGTTTTGTTTTGTGTGGGGGCCAGTGGGTACTAGGGATTAAGTCCAGAGGTGCTTTACCTCTGAGCTACATCCCTAGTCCTTTTCATCTTTTTAAATTTTAAGACAGGATCTTGCTAGAGTCTTACTAAATTGTTGAGGCTGGTCTCAAATTTGCAATCCTCCTGCCTCAGCCTACTAAGTCATCGGGATTATAGGCATGTGCCACCATGCCCTGCTTGCTTTTTGTTTTAAAATCTCTTCCTTCTGTGTCTTGTTCTAGTCAGGCTTCTAGTAATAATAGTTTTAATAAATGTTCTTTAAATTGTAACAGAGGTCACACTATTACCTAAGTGACATATCTATATACATCTCTCTAGGGATATTTGGTTCATTCTTTTTCATAAGAAATTATTTCCAGATCAGACATCAGAGACTTCCCTAATTTGTTTACCTTTTCTGCTGAGCCCACTACATTTTTCTATCTCCCTTAAAGTTAGGTAGAAATCTGATTTGACTCTTTTCAAAGGAATGTGGTTGGAAGTGATATAAACCAAAAAAAGCCTATACTCCCAGTACTGCTCAAAAAAAAAAAAAATCCTCCCTCTGACCTCTACTCTTTTTCCATCTCTCTCTGATGGCTGTAGGTTCATGCCCAGGAGAGCCTTGGAACCCACATGTTGGGTGACCCAACATGACCCATTCATCTGGGTCCCTATAGGAAGTATTGCCTCTAACCACGTATAAGACATGAATCTCTATTGTGATAAGCCAATAACATCTCAATGTTTGTCTGCTATAACAATTTAAGTTGTTCTAAAACAGATGTTATCCAGAAATACTCTAAAACAAAAACTAATGTTGCAAAGAAAAATAACATTAAAACTTGCATATCTATTTTATCTTCTTTTTTTTTCTTTTTCACTTTAACATCCTTCAATTTATCTCAGTTCAAAGATAAACTTAATCATCGTCATTGCCACTATCAGAATTCCAAAGTTCTTCTTAACCTGGCATACAATCTACAGAACCAGAACCACTCAAAAGAGCAGAAGACACTGGGGAACCTTGTAGTAGTTTATATTTACATTGCTTTTTCTCACTGTTCTAGGAGGCAAATGAAACCTATCTGTGATAGCCTACTGTCATTCTATTATAATCCCATTCCCAAAAAGCCTTCAATGACAAATTAATTCTCCAGTTTTTCATTTATTTGGCTTGTTCTGGTTACTGGATTTATCTTGCGATCCTAGTATGTTGTAGTGATACTACCTCCTACAAGACAAATGTTTTGCTCCCTCCATCAACAATGGTACCCTGCTTTTACAGGAAAGAGAATAGTCCCTACTCATTAAAGAGTCTAAAGAGAAACAAAAATATTTTCATAATTAAGCAGTAGTATAATAAAGAAGCAAGTATAGGAAGTTTTTCTGAGAAACTGCAAGAAAATATTTTAGGTTTCTTGACTCAAGAGACAAATGTCACCCTTCACAGGATTGGCTTCCATTAGCTGATAATTAG
The DNA here is from genome assembly GCA_004024805.1 of Geosciurus inauris. NCBI lineage: Eukaryota > Metazoa > Chordata > Mammalia > Rodentia > Sciuridae > Geosciurus > Geosciurus inauris. The sequence goes on from PVHX01000957.1 coordinate 147,603, forward strand.
ACGACTCATAAGTTAGTTTTAAATAACTGGCAGTATGAAAAAACACATGCAAGTTGTGAGATCTACAAACAACTAAGGAGAGCGTGATATGAACCACACATGATAGAGGATAGAACACGACAAATGCAAAGTAGGTGGTAACATTTATACCTTACTGCCTGAAAAACCTCCTGTAGAGAAACCACTTGAGGAAAGTGGGCTTTGAAGAGAGAGAGGGCTGTGTTCAAATTCCAGACCTACCTCCTGCTTGATGTGCATGTTTGGGCAAAATTATTTGAAAGGCCCAAACCTCAGTTTCTTCCTCTGTAAAACAGGTGTCATAAACTTCTAGGCCACAGGGGTGGAGAATTGGTAGGTAAAGTGACATATGGTAGGTAGTTGTTTTCAATGGTAGTTATATGTGGAAAAGATTTACTTTTGAATTAAAAATCATGTAGATTTCATTTTACAGTTTGAAGTAAAAATGTCAGAGTTTTTCATCTGAAAGTTCTACGGAGACTTCTTTTCCTAATTCATTTACCACATTGGCAGAAATAGCACTGTAAGCTTAACTTGGCTGAGTCTGCTTCATTCATCTGTCAACAAGATTCTAAGGTTCAAACCGAGCTGACAATTGTGGAAGGTGGATGGAACGGAACTGCTGCGCAACGGCGTCGTGTTTCACACCTCCGAGGGTTCTTGCTACCAACAATAACATCATATCTCTGTCAGTCAAGCATAATTATAGGGCTTGATAGACTGATACCAATAAAACAGCCAGTTAAAAAAAGGTCTCCTGACTCCTTCCCGGCTGCAATTATAAGACTTGCTTGATTCTGTGACCTGTGAATAGTACAACGGTACTTCCTTCTGGGACAAAAGGACAAAGGGACTGCATCCCTTCCTGACTCTGAAAATCAGAACCAGGAGGAAAATTGGCTCCATCTGAAAACACTGAAGTTTTGTAAATTCTGATCGAACCCTCTACTTGTTATTTCAATATGAATATTTTCTAAAGATATCCAAAACAGGAGTGCAGTTTCATAGTCAGGAACACAATAGTCAGTTACGTCATCATTCTTGCAAGTAACAGTTGTGGCATCTGAGTTAGACATGCAAAGAGCCTGCATGGAGTTCTTTAAAGCAGTGTCCTAATACTTGTTACTTTTATGAGAAAGGAAACAGAAAAAAGTATTTGATACTCACATAAAAACAAATTACATACATTGTCATAAAATTGCCCATTGAAGCCTTTTATAGCAGAGACTCCTATGGAGTAATATCTTTTTGTTAAAATGGATAAGGCTGAACAGCTTCTTGAAGAGAAAATTGATATGTGGGATCTAATGCAAGTTGCATTTCAAGCTTTAAATTATAAATGATCTCAACAAGTAAGAATATGGAAACTGACACGAGAAACATAATTATATATCCACACATAATTCTAGGGTGATATGTTCAAGTTTTCCAAAATGTATTAAATGAAGATGTAAATGCAAGGTTGCTAAATTGAATTTTATCATTACGTATGGTTTTCTTTTTTTGTTTTGTTTTGTTTTTAATCTTACTTGAGAATATTACATAGGGAGGGCAAAGAAAAATCAGGCAACTCTTAGTGATAATGAGGGACAATGTGATCTGCCATCCTCCCCTTGGGACGATCAATCTGTTGTTTATTTGTTCCTTCAGAGGAATGCCCTAATGCCTTTCTCATTTTGTATAATGAGAAAGTGAAGGCACAAAATGAAATGAATGACAAGAGAATCACATCAGGAGCCTCGGTTACACTTCATGATCCTTCTTTTCATAGGAAGCCACAATGCCACCAATGCTCAGGGCCAGAGGAAGTTTATTTATTTGCCATAAAGTCTAGGCCAAGGATTGCTCATCAGAAGCAAAACTATTCAATTTATCAGATGACCTTTGGACCTTATGTTTAGAGTACAGAATGAAAGCAAGAGCATTTGTGATTAAAATGGTAAATGATGCCTTGATGTTGTATCCAGTTTCTTATTTGGGGAGTTTGTTAGTCACTCCACAAAAGCTAGTTTTTCCTTGCTATGACCAAAATGCCTGACAAAGACAACTTAGAGGAGGAAAAATTTATTTGTGGCTCATGGTTTCAGAGGTTTAGTCTGTGGTTGACTGAGTCCTTTGCTCTGGGCCCAAGATGAGGCAGAACATCATGGGGGTAGGGTGCAGAGGAAGGAAGCCATTCCCCTCATGGTAGGAAGCAGAGAGAGGAAGAGGAAGATGATACCTTCAAAGGCACTCCCCCAATGACCCACCTCCTCAAATCACACCCCACCTGCCTACAGTCACCACCCTGTCAGTCCAAACTAGGACAGACTGATTAGGTTACAGCTATTAAAATCCAATTGTTTTATCTCCAAACATTCCTGCATTAACACAAGAGCTTTTGGGTTTTGGGGGGCACTTCATATCCAAACCAGAATATGGAGAGAGATGAGTGATATTTTAAAAGACACAAAATCAGGGAAATAAATTTTTTCTAAAAATGAAATTGCATGAACTGACAGATATTAGTTCATAGAAAATGAATAGAAGGAAAAGCTATTCATAAAATTAAAACAATGCTAAAATTAAGGGGAATAAGGTCACTAGAAATTAAAATCACCAATAATTGGATCCTGCCTTTATATAAATATGCTGTTAATAAGTATTTAATTATACTGCCACTGTTCATTAATATTTACTCAGGTATAAGAAACATAATGGAAATTTGCTATAAAGTCACTTAATTTGTACCTATAAAGCCAAATTTAATAGAAAGCAGATATTTCTTAGAAATCATGGATGAAGGTTTAGAAATTAGAATGTCAACCAGATTTCACTAAAAGGTAACCCATTAGGGCTCATATGATATAGGGTCCTAAGTACTAGACCCTATATCATGTACCCACTGTTAGTAAAGATAGCATAGTTGGTATTTTTTCCTCTCTTTTCTCCCACTGAACATTATTGGAATGGTAACATCAGAGGGCTGCTGAGAACAAAATGACATCACATGTATAAAGTGCCTAAGATACAGCCTGCTGTATATTTAATAATGCTTATTCTCTTTCCTATATTTAATAACACTAGAACAATGGAAATCCTTAAGTAGAAAGTTTAGACTAATAGATGGCTCAAGAAAGCAAATGCTACTTGAATTTTCAAAGAGTCATAGAGGAAATACTAGAACCCTGGCAGAAATGAGATCTATCTCTCAATATAGTGAAAACACATTTCACACAAAAAAGTCTTGAACATGCTATTCTAGCTATAACCTCTGGGGTCTTTTCTGGATAGTAGTGGTTTATTTCTAGTTTTAAAGACAGAGGCTTAAATATGAAGCCAAAGAGTAAAGACTCCTAGACCCAGGCATGCCATCTGCCTAGCATTAAGCAAGATCTGAAAGTCAGTTACAGAAGCAAAAATGTTCTGACCGTGATTTATGTTCCATCTTTGAATGTGACAGGAAGACTGCAAAAGATATTTGGAAGCCAATGCTTCCTCTGAATCTAGTAAACGAGTCTATGCTAAGCCCCTCTCCCCAGACCATGCTGGCCTATTAGGGAAGTTGCCAATATAGAATCTTTGAATCCTGGGATGAGAAAATATCTCAAGGCCAATGATCATTGCTACTGTAAAGGCACAGTGCACAGAATAAACACTGAGGTCAGACAAGAGATATCCAGGATATTACTCAAAAACACATCTAGCTCCAAGTTGACAAGATAATCTGTTCCTATGAGTGCAAAGCAGACTGGAATGCTAGAGCTATGACCTACTCAAGGAAAGAAAAAAAGAGACTGAAATTCTCCAAGGGCTCCATCTCAGGCTCTTTATGCAGGCAAAGCTCCAACAAACTTCAAAGGCAGCGTTGCTAAGGAGAGAGGACTGGGCCAAGCCCACGGGGGGTATCACTTCCGAGATTCTGTTGCCATCTACATTTGGTGGACTGGCAAATGCAAATATTTCAGATACGAGTTTAAACAGATGAAAAAAGAAGTGTGAAATAGCTTGGAGATTTGCTTGCAAAAGAAACCCCAGAATTCCAGGAAAAGTTTTTAAAATCAGAAGCTTCTTAAGTTATCCCCAAAGTCCCAAGTGAGTAATTGCTGTGTGATAAAGGATCAAAAATAAAATTGTGTTTTAAACAGTTACATATTGCACTCTAATCTCCAACATATCACAATACCAAAATTGTGAAAAAACAATTTTCCAAACTTGAGTACTCCTAAAAGGTCAGTAACATGTTTCTAATTGAAATGTAGATGATATTTTGACACTTTAACCAAATTTTAACATACGTGATGCTGAAGAGCCCAAATCATCAAATATACTTACAGGAGGACCTGTGGGATAGGGGGTGGAGAGATAAGAAAAAGAAAAAAGGGAGAGATGAGTCAGTGAATGTACAAAATGCTAAGATTAAATAAAAGCTTGAAAGATCTTCATCATTCTCATCACAATACAAGGGACATGGAGGTTACTAAGAACTCAGTGATTCTTGGTCATTTTGTTTTAGGTCATGAACTTTTTGAGATCATTTCAGAAAAATGTCTTTATATCTGCACAAAAATTTTACATAAAATCTTATGGAACTTTCAGATTTCTGGAGACCTGTTTGTAGATTACTGAGAAGTCCATCATCTTTTTTTGGGAGGGGAGAGTGGTAACTAAGGATTGAACTCAAGGGCACTCAACCACTGAGCCACATCCTATTTTGTATTTTATTTAGAGACAGGGTCTCACTGAGTTGCTTAGCACCTCACCATTCCTGAGGCTCGCTTTGAACTTGAGATCCTCCTGAGCCACTAGGATTACAGGCGTGCGTCATCGCACCTGGTCAATTATCTTAAGTGAAGTCTGTTCAATTATAAGTTTAGATAAAATATGAATCATGAAAATATTTGGTTATTTAAGACCGACTAGCTAACCAGAATTGATATCTAACTTCTTGAGTTGGGTAAAACAGCCAAATCAGAAATGTACCTGTGATTTAAGAATGCTTTTTATTCTTAAATGAAAATACAGTATTGTCAAAATATAAAAGACTAAGTCCTAGTGTTTATGCAAGGGTTTCATCAAAACTATGTATTCTCTTCAAAACACTGGCAAAGTCTAAGAAAATTTCAGCATTTCATGCACTGTTATGTTCAATTAAAGCACCAATTCTAAGTAGCTAGGAAGTTGAGAACTGATTTTTATGTTTGCTATAAAACTTTGTGTAAGTATAAAATTTTCTTTTTCCCTTAATGCTCTTTCTTATGACAAAAATATCATTTCCATGATTATCTGACTTCAGCAATACTTAGTCACTTTTTTTACCTCAAATTTATAAAGCAGCCTTTATAAAACTTTGCACTTTGTGTAGAGATATCTTTATAAGTTTTCAATTATTCAGTTTCAATGAGGTTTAAAGATAGTTTTTGAGGATACTTTTAAAGAAATCCAGCCGCTATATGGTTCATATTAATGCATGTTCATAATCTCTTTTTAACATCACAATTTTTTGAAACTGAAAGAAAATAAATCCCCTCCCCCAATCTCCCAATTAATCTGCTGTCTGCTCCTCCTGGGTTAGTTTCCTAAGATTTCAACACTTATTTACTGACCATTTTCAATACTGATAAACAACTTATAGGAAAAAAACATTTCACAGCATGTTGCAATCAAACTTTAAATTACCTTATCATGCAAGTAAGAACTAATGACCTGATAAGAACTTCATCTGGTCATATGCATTTTTGTAATCTTAGACTTCATAAAACAAAATATAAATGAACTCACCTATTGGTATATCTTGGTTGCAAAAATATTTTAATTTGGCATTTCCATTTTAGTTTGTCTATAGGGATTGGGCCTGAAAGCAGAAATGACTGGAGTGGGAGTCAGGACAATTAGTTCTGTTTCAAGTTTGGCTCATAAAAATTGCATGGCCTTGGCAGGATCACCTGACTGCTCTGGGCCTCTGTTTCTTCAACTACAAAATGAATATGCTGGATTGAATACTAATGCTCTTGTCATCACTAGAAGTGTACAGCTATACAAGAAGGATCAAAATCCCCAATGCTTAAAAAGAATGGGAATAAAAGCATGACAAAATTGTACTAGTTGGATAACATAATAATAAAGCTGTCTAAGGCATGTGTCCCAGTTTCCTAAGGCAGATATTTTTGCAAAAATCTCGTATTTACTGACCACCTACAGAGATGGAAACATGGGCAATGTTGCCACACTGTGTGCAGCTAAGAAACCCTCCAGTGCGCACAGCAAAATTGAATGTTGGTGGTTATTAAACAGCAATGAATATTTTGCAAACTTCTTATGGCTTGATGAAAATAAGAAAAGTAAAAACAATCTAGGTCTAGTACAGAAGATTTAAACATTCACTCTGCCTCCAACAAGGCAGTAGTATCATTAATTAGGAGGAACAGATGCAGAGACCTCACCGGAACATGAATGACACAGCAGCTGAGACACTTACCAGATTCTCCTCTCCGGCCCCTCTTTCCTCGTTTTCCCGGAGGACCTGAAATACAAAGAATAATTTTTTGAGTGTACTTTAACTTTTTTTGTGGGGAATGGGGAGTACAACATGGCTAGTACCTAATTTCTATATATTTTATTCTAAACCACCAACTTCAAAAAGAGACTAGATGTTTATAAAGAGCAATGTTGTCTTTAGTGTTTCAGCGAAACTGTCAAGCTCTATTTAATTATAAAAGCTAGTCTAGATATCTGATCATCCAGTGTTACTAAAGAACATTATTCAGAATTTTTGTTTACCCTGCTTAATATCGTCAGTAAAGAAAGGTTTTGCTAAGCAAATTGTTAGTGTTGAGATTTTATATTTCTTCAAAATCTTTATTTTCTCAAAGTTTTAATGTATTACCAATAGAAAGTACTGCGTCCCAGTGACTACAGTGTCTGCTCAGTCAGGTTTATTAATCTTTCTGGAAAAATTTAGTTAGCCATTAATTAAAGATAATATCAGTCAAGGAAAAGAGCCTTAAAACATTTGTTTCATTAAATGTGAATATATTGAAACTTCTTTAACTGATAAGCACTTGAGTACATCTACACCTCTCTTAACTGCACCATGTTTGGGTAGTAAGTTTGAGTCTGATTTTTCTAGAGATGGACTCATTTAATGAATAGTCTTTGTGATGATGCCATTCTAAAAGCAGAGAAAAAACTTATTTCCTGTGACTTGACTCTAAGGACCACCAAGCTAATGTATCAGACTTAACACAAAATTCTAGACATTCATAGCTTTCAACCCATTCTTCACAATTATGTAATTTCTGTCTTTATTTCCTTGGGTAGGAATAGCTTCCACTGAATCATGGTTCAGGCAAATAGAAGAGAATAATTAGCCCACCATGAGAATGGAGGGCCTATAACATTGCTGGGAGAAAAAGGCCAAGGAAAATAGGGAGCTGCCTGGCTTGAAAGAATGAGCTGCAGTATAGGCTTTAGCACGCAGTGACTCTCGGTGTGATGTGGAGCCGTCGGCTTACACATGGAAACACTATCCTGAGAAATGGAAACATCAGCAGGCCAGTTACTTTTCTCCCAAACCCTCCCACAGGATAAGTCCAGCCATGAGTGTTTTGGAAGAGGGTTAAAACCAACTGAGCAATAAAATAGATTGAAACTATTAGGAGAAGCTGCTTTGAAGCAAAGCCCATAACAGTCATTAGAAATTTCAGATTTCTCTCTGTATTCTGGGTTAAGGACAGGTTTTGTCATATTCAAGGTATTCTTGGCTAGGTTAGGAATAGGAAGAGAATCAAATAAGTAGGTAAACAAACCAAGTATGTCCTTAATATATTTATATACTTACCCAAATTCATATATATGCACCTATACATACAAACATAATATATACAACTTCCTTAAGATTGGTAATCAGATTTTTTGTTGTTGTTGTATAAAGTCACTTAAACTAAGAACTACTTAGGAAATACTGTAGTTATGATGTCTGTGGTTCACGTGGTAGGAAAAATATAGGAAGCACTATTAGAGAGGAGTTGACCATTTTTCCACAATTGAATAGAGAATTCCTAAGATTGAACTTTAACTTCAATTAACAAATAAAAACAATACACATTTCAATGCATACAAGGAGAAAGTTAGGAATATTAAAAGATAAAAAGAAAATGTTAAAAATGACCTGAGGGAGAGCCAGTCGCGGTGGCACACACCTGTAATCCCAGGACTTTGGGACACTGAGACAGGAGAATCATGAGTTCAAAGCCAGCCTCAGCAATGGCGAGGTGCTAAGCAACTCAGTGAGACCCTGTCTCTACATAAAACACAAAATAGGGCTGGGGATGTGGCTCAGCGGTCGAATGCCCCTGAGTTCAAACTGAGTTCAATCTCCAGTACCAAAAAAAAAAAAAATGACCAGAGGGAGAATTACAAAGGCAGTTATTTTGACTGGCTGCTGACTCACCCACAACGAAGGTGAAAAATGACCCCACCCTAATTTTTAGGACACATCTTAGAAGTCTTTACTTATTAATTTAGAATTAGCTCATTTGCTATTTTCCCCCTTAAGAATCTTCCTTGAAAACGGTAAAATTCACCAAGTAAAAACAATAGATTGCAGAAATAATCTTACAAGCTTGAAAAAAAGTACTTTTAAAATATCAGATTAGGAAAAATGATCAAAGCAGCAGTGGTATCTTTTGAAAAAAATCAAAAGACAAAGAAATAATATTTCTGACTCTATCTGCCTTAAATATTCAATCAGAAGCAGAAAATCTGTTACATTGAGATTTGAAGAACAGGGTGTAAGGAAAATGGAACACCCTTGGCAAGACAGATACCTATTGAAGAGACAGAGTTTTACAAAGAATATCATCATATTTGACAGAAAAAATGAAGCTAAATTATGAGACTATGAGAATCTAAAATATATGGGATTTGCAATCAACATTAAATTGAAGAAGAAGATATTACAATTACAATAGGAAGGAGAAGAACATATTGAGTATTATCCTCAAAGCAGTGAACTAAAAATTTATATGAAACTCCCAGAAAGACCTAGATAAAGATCTTGTATACAAAGAGAATAAATTGGGCTGGGGCTGTGGCTCAGTGGTAGAGCGCTTGCTTCTCATGCATGAGTCACTGGGTTTGATCCTCAGAACCACATAAAAAAAATAAATAAAATAAAGATATTGCATCCATGTACAACTAAAAAAAATTTTTTTTAAAAACCAAAGAGAATAAATTGAAGTTTGATTTCTACTGTGAGGATAAAACAATTTGATCTTGCTTCTGAATTTAAGAGCAAACATAAAAATTCAAAAATGAAATGGATGAGATGAATTTGACAATGGACAGCTGGCCGATGAGAAGTGAGAAAATGAAAAATCAGAAAAAAGCACATGATGTTTCCCAGACAAAAGCGATGTTAACAATAGTTGGAAAAGACAGTGACCATTTCCATTCCAAACTGAGTGATGAAGTGTCAGCCAGGCATCAACTGTAAGAATAAATAGAGTAGCTGGAACATGACTCTTATTCTCTGAATTTGGCCAGAGGTTTGCAATAGAAAATTCCAAGGAATTCTATCAGCAGAAAGACATGACTCTGCAAAAGAAACCAGTTCAAGAATATGAATGGGAAGAGAAAAAGCAGAAGCTATCAACAACAAAGGAAGTCAAACTTCCACACAGATAATTTATGCAATGAAGAATGAGTTCTAGAAAACAGAGGGAGACTACAAAACCAGATTGCTCTTCAGGATTAGAAGATTCATGGCCACTGGTCCTGTTCATGCTTTAGAAAGAGTATTTGCTAACTTTGAAAAGATGATGCAAAGAGCCTGAGAGAGAAATTGTTTTTTTTAAAAACCAGCCATAATGGTAATGCTTTACAGACCAGTGATTATAAACCCAACAGTAGATAGACCCAGGTCATCAAATAACATCATGGCAAGGCCTTTTATAGCAAGGCAGTGATTTGGACCTAAACTAATACTGTTGGACATTCTACTCCTAACTAATGATATACTGTGATAAGGCTCTCCTCTAAGGTTAGAAGTAAACCTATGCCTACATATGAGCCTTCACGTGGTCTTGAGGGTGGATGGTTATTGGGGGTACTAAATGTGCCTATCTGGCTTATCTGATTAACTTCCATAACCTGTCAATTCTACTCCTGTTTTTATGCATCTGTTCATTCCTCTGCACTCCTATCAGTATTGCAAGATCAAGCTTAAACATAACCTTTCTGGGTTCTCAGATACACAGTATTTAGTTTTTACTTTTATTTATTTGGTTGTTTTTATCTTTTATTTTGGAGGACTGGAGATTGAACCTAAGACCTTGCATGTGCTAGGCAAGTTTACTATCATTGAGATATATCTCCAGTTCCAGTATGCATTTTAAAAAGCAGTGAGTTCAATTTAAAATTCAGAAAAGTATCTCCTTTTATTTTCTTTTTTTAAAACAAAATGTATTGACAAATGTTTCAATGGCTCTGTTCTTATACACTAGTAGAGTAATAAAAATATAAGAATTAATTATTAGTAAGATTATTTACTGTATTTTAGTTATAAACAATAAAAATGAAGTCACTAAATTTTGATTTTCATACCCTAATCAAATCAAATTGTGGTTTTCATAATGTGAATATTTACAATGTCTTGATTCCCTAAAATTAGTAAGTAATTTTATCAAATTCCTAGAGAAGATTTTAAAACTGAATAAAAATACCCAATCCTTAAAATAATGTTATGAATATTCTTTTTATAAGAATGCTTATTTTCAAGCTTTTAAATAGGAATTTTTTGAGAATTCCATATAAAATTATAACACAACATATATTTAAAAAATTTTGTCCACTCAATGAAGATTAAATACAATCATGGGACAAGCTGGGAATCCAGCTCAGTGGTAGAGCCCTGGAATAGCAGGCACAAGTCCCTGGGTTCAATTCTTAACCTTTCCAAACCAAATTAACCAACCAAATATCATGCTAAGTGAAATAGCCAAACCCCAAAAAACAAAAGCTGAATGTTTTCTCTGATAAGTGGATGCTAATTCCTAATAAGGGTGGGGTGAAGAATGAAGGAACTTTGGATTGTGCAGAGAGGAGTGAGGGGAAGGGAGGAGGTGTGGGGATGGGGATGGGAAGGACAGTAGAACGAGGCAGACATTATTAATCCTATACATGTATGATTACACTACCAGTGTGACTCTGCACCATGTTCAGTAAGAGGAAGGAGCAGTTGTGCTCCCTTTGTGTAAGATGTGCCAAAATGCATTCTACTTTCATGTATAACTCATTAGAACAAATTTAAAAATTAAAAAAATTTTAACCAACCAAACAAAAAAACGAATCCAATGAGACCCATGGAAGGTAATAAAAGGAAATTTAAAAGAAAAGCTTTTTGAGTGGTTAATAAATGTGGGTTTATTAACAATGTACAATATTAAGCTATCTAAAGCCAACTGACTATGTAATGGTTTAAATGTAAAGTGAAATACCTTTCTGAGGTAATGGCAAAACATTTTAAGTTACTAGTTTAAAAGAAAATGAACTAATTCCAGAATATACTTTTCATTAGGAGATTTCTTTAAAAAGAAAACATGCCTTTCTGGAAAAGTATGTTTTTTATCATTCTCATGAAATATATCAAGAATAGGACTCTTGTTTTGGCTATTTCTGTATTTTTGTAACTTTAAAGGAAGCAGAAATTTTAATAATTGCTAATGTTTTAAAGAAACACAAGTGACATATCAGAATTGTGAATCTAATTCTCAAAATAATGTGATCCTTATGAGTTGGGATAGAAGAAATAAGAAATAGAAAGGAGAAATAAAGGAAGGACCAGGCAAAAAGATAGGAATTTGGGAGTTCTGCATATTTTTTCAGGCCTGTCACTCCCCAACCCAGTCTCTCTCCCAGGACTCTAACTCCCAAAATTCCTAGAAAATGTGTAAAATCACCTTTGTACTATTAATTACCACTCCCTCAATGAATAAATTAAGTGAAGAGAGAAACAGTATCTTGAGGAACTTATTGTTTAGAGGACTTTACAATATCATCTATCAATCAGATAATGAAGACCATGTCAGCCAAGGATTCTGAGATTGAACAGACTACCAGAAACCATTTTGATATCATTAGAATGATGTCATTCCTACACACCTTCCTATACCCACCCTTCACCAAATTTCCTTTACAAGAAGAGCTGGTACCTTCAAAACTGCCCCTCTCTCTCTAAAAATGGTCCACATTCTCCATTGAATGCATATTCCTTGCTTTACCCCAAAAGGCATCTCTCTTGAGATAGCTGGCACTCTCTCCTTTCCTAAATAAACCTCTGTCTGGCGTGTGCTGAAATTTTTTTTCCTTCACTTAAGCCAAGGACACACTGATCCTAAGTCAAGTTCCCCCTTCTCTTCAGGAACTCCTTAGACCCTTCTCTGGAGACACCTCTTCTGATTGTCACCTTTGTGACAATCATTTACTTTCCAATAGGTTGAGAGTTTCTATTGCTATGGGAAAAGGCCAATAAACCAAAATTGCCTTCTTGTCGGTTATCTCAATGTAAATTCTAATTGATGCAAGGTTTATATGAATCATTGAGTTTATTCAGAATTAACTGGTATTTATATATTTTACAACTAGGAAAAATGTCCACATTTATGAGACAACTGAAGCCTCTCACAAGAACATACTGGAAAACTACTGAACTTAAACAAAGAAAGGAATTTCCCAGCCCAGTGCAATGAAGGCTTTTGGGCTTTATGTAGATGCTTTGTTTCCAGAAATGAATTTCTGCAAATGACAGATTACATGTATTGCTGCTTTTAATATTTAGATAATAAATATAAAAATATTCAATAGGAACTACTTAAGACTACAAATAGTCTGATGTTGCAGTTCATTGACTTTAATGAGGTCTGATGTGACACAGTTGTTATTTCTATCATTCTTTTCCCACACAAAAAGTGTTTCATTATTATGGTACTACAATGTTTTACCCCATGATCCTACAGGGGATTTATCCTGACTGCTTTTTTAAATTTCTATTTGCAGGGGAAGGAGCTGTAAGATGTCAGAAAGTAGAGGCTGTGCAAGAGAAAAGATGTGTTTCTTTGTGAGATTAAGTGCTATATAATAAGCATGGTTACTATCTCTACAATGTAATATATCAATGTGAAAAAAAATAAGATTAGTCACCAAGGTATGTAGGAAAAAAGTTTAAATAAGTTTTCTAGGTTATATGTTTTTAATAGAATTAAGGGTGGAAGATCATTTTTAAAGAAAACATAAAATTTTAAACTAACAAAAAAAACAAGATCAACAGTTGAATGGATTTTTCTATATGTGCAATAAAAAATAATGTTAATTTTTAATTTATTAGAGATTGAAACATTTATCAAAGATTGAAAATGGGAGGTGGGAAATGGGCTAACAGAAACATTGTTTTCATCCATGACTTTGAAAGGTTTTAAGTTTTTGCCAAATACCTGATGGATGAATTAAACACAGAAGCATCATATACAGCATCACACATATAAATGGCCCAGATTTCTTTTAGCTGGTGCTAAGTTAATGATTTAGTATGATTGTTGCTAAAATTAGCAACCAGTAGTAAAGTAAAAACAATAAAAAGAAACTGTGCTGACATTGAAAATTAGTGATAGAAGATGAATACATAGAAAGTCCAGATGTTTTTATGAGAATGAGTGTAAGAGTACTTGGGAGGGAGAGGGCAACAGGAAAGCTTGGACCCAATGAAACAAACGTGAAGCCCCCAGCACACTAAAGCAGGTAGAGGAGGAGTGCCAGAGTAAGACGCCATCCAGGGAAGTCAGAGAACTTGATGGACCACGGAATTACAGGAGAAAAGCACAAAAGACTTGCAGGTAATAATAAAAGGGATAACGATAATGGTTTCTGAGTGCCTGGCACCAGATAATCACTCTACAGGAACCATTTCATTTATTTGTACTATTTGTGTAACCTCTTTGGAAAATGGTGATTTGCCAAATGTCACATAGCTAGTCAGGTTTCCATTCAGTCTACTCTTGAATTTTGAATGCTAAGCCAAAAGACTTGACACTTACTGAACCCACTGTGCATCACTGCATTTGCTGATACAAAAACACAGAGCTGCCATTGAAGAAAATAGGTTTCAGTAAATTCAGTAAGAATAGGTTCATGACTATTTCTGAAGACCCTTGTCTACAACTCTAGCTTATATTCTTATTTTTTAAAAATATTTTTTAGTTATACATGGACACAGTGTCATTATTTTGTTTACTTATCTTTATGTGGTGCTGAGGATTGAACTCAGTGCCTCACACATGCAAGGCAAGTGCTCTGCCACTGAGTCACAACCTCAGCCCCTATATTCTTATTTTTAATTCCTCACTTTAAGTGAAAAATGATCATGAGAAATCACTTGCCAGAAGTTAGTCAATTTTTATTTTACAAACCTGAAAAAGAACTGCTCTATCTTCACACATTGAAAATACTCATGGTTAACCCAAGGGCATGAGATGAGGACATATTGATATATAAACTCAGCCAATAAATTTTTATACAATGCACACCAGTTTTTTAACCAGTCTGTTATATATAAATATTTAAAGTCAGACAAATTTAAAAAATGATCTTCTAGAAATGAAGGATCTTGTCTACATTACCTATTGTATTCTCAGTACCTGGCACATAATTAAATATTAGTTAACTGGATGGCTATTTTTTTAAAAAAGCTGAAATAATAAGAATGCTTTTAGCAGTATTTCTCCTGATTTTAAAAAAAAAGAAATGGCAGAGTACAACTTTTCAAATCAGCCACAGGAGCTCTGCATGAAGCTATCTCTCAGCAAGCTAGCTATGTGACTTTGGATAGATTTACCTTTTAGAATCTGTTTCTTCATCTACAAAATGTAGATAATATCTACCTCAGAGTTAAATTAAGTATCAAATATATTTGGCTTGTGAGAACTGAGCATGGAGTCTCTATGAGGACGTGTACCTTGTGCTACAAAACTCGGTGCACATAAAAGGAAGTGCTATGTATAAAATGCTTAGGTTTTGAGATATGGCTGAATTAGAAATCCAGGAGAAAAGAGCAGCCTTGACACCTTTTCTGCTTGAGCGAGCATGTTTCTTCAACAATTTCTGTAGTACCCCTCACCAACCCTCATCAGATGCCTACAGCACAGCACTTGTTTTAGCCAGCGTTTTCATTTCTGTGGCCAAAAGACCCAACAAGAACAACTTTAGAGGAGCAGAAGTTTATTTAAGGCTTACAGTTGCAGAGGTCTCAGTGCATAGACAGCTGGCTCCATTGCTCTGGGCCCAAGGTGAGGCAGAGCATCATGGAGGAAGAAAGCAGCTCAGGACGTGGCAATCAGAAAGCAGAGCTTCTGATTGGTGAATATAAATGCTAAAGGCACGCCCCCAGAGACCCACCTCCTCCAGCCACAACCTATCTCTCTATAGTAACCACCCAGTTAATCCCTATCAGTGTATTAATTCACTGATTAGGTCACAACTCTCATAATTTAATTATCTCACTTCTGAATGGTCTAGCATTATCTCATACATGAACTTTTGGGGGACACCTGATATCCAAACCACAATGGCACAGCACTATAATGAACATGGACTATGCAGCTTGGCCACCAGTATTCCTAATGTGGCTTAGTCACTTGCCAGTCTTTGTGTCTCAGTTTCTTCATCTTCAAATGAGGTGAATCATAGCATCTACTCGTTTTTGTGAGAACGCTACCCGTTTATCCATTTAGAACCATGTTCTGTACAAAGAACATGCTCTTTAAATGTGACTGATTATAATTCTTTTTCAAATCTCCAGTTGTTTCTCACTTGTCCATTAAGTCCTTTGCTAAAGATAACTTATATATTTGGGTTTCTCAATGTCAACTCAGGACCAATATTCTAAAAAAGAAACCCACTACCTTCCTATCAAAATAGTTTCATGGTTTGCAGAATTTAGGCTGTCATGACAATTTTTCACTCACGCAATCTGGAAAACTCAGTTACTTTTTGGTCCTTTCCTCTCATTTATGAGAAATTTAAGGATTTGTTGATTATTTTTCATTGAAAATAACACTTACACATTCCTCTCTTTACATTCCCATTGCTGATACAATAGTTTGAGCCTTTGCTTTTCAGCTTTAACTACTTCCTGGTCTTTCTCAAACCTACCTGCATACAATTACTAACATAATCATTTCAACCTATTTTCATCATGCAATTCCCTGATCTCTAAATACAGGAGGAAGCAAGTGCTCTGGCCCCACACACAAGGCTTTCACTATCATAACCCACTCACCCCTGAGTCTCTTTTGGTTGATTTCTGACCTTTCATCATTCTTGTCTTCTCCTCACTTAAGCTGAATTTCAAGAAGATATATAAAAAATTAATTAGAAAAATTTTATATACATTTTTAAAAACCATTTTGCTATATCAGAAAGGAAGAAGATGAAGATCCTCTCTCCTTTTCCATATATTTGGCCCATTTTTCTCCCTTGAACTTTTCCCTGACATACTCATGAACTGATTCTTGCTGTGAAATAAATTCTGCCTTCTTGCAATATCATTACCAACTTAATACACATTTTAAGAATTGGGTACTAAAAGTACACAAATTATTTTTAACCTTTATGTTCAGCTTCCTGAATAGGAATGGCATTAAATATTTCAAACTACAGTTTAAGAAGGAGTTGCTATTTGCCTATTTGAGGAAACCAATTTGCTCAATGCTATGGTATATTTGGAAATGTCATGCATATGAAAGGGCTCTACAAAATGTCAAATTATTTTGTTAAATCAACTGAGAGCAAAATGCAGAACTGGTTAAGATGATGGTTGGCCTCCCATAGAAACTGCTAACATAGGTGTTCTTCTCCAGGAAACCAAGTCCCATGAGGCCATTACAAAAGATACTCAAAATCTCCTAACCTCTCCCACAGAGATTCATTCCCTCCTTCAAAACAGTTATTTCTTTACAATTAAATCTCTGATTCAGACTGACAGGCAAACTTCACTTCTGCTACACTCTTCAAGCACAGGGCAAACACTTCCAACGAAACCACACAAGGGCTAATCTAAGACTAGGGATAGTAGAAACATACCTCAACAGTATAAAAGCTATCTATGCTAAACCCCAGGCCAACATTATTCCAAACGGAGAAAAATTGAAAGCATTCCCTCTAAGAACTGGAACAAGACAAGGATGCCCTCTTTCTCCACTTTTATTCAACATCATCCTTGAAACTCTAGCCA
Organism: Geosciurus inauris; assembly: GCA_004024805.1. Classification (NCBI taxonomy): domain Eukaryota; kingdom Metazoa; phylum Chordata; class Mammalia; order Rodentia; family Sciuridae; genus Geosciurus; species Geosciurus inauris. The sequence continues at coordinate 164,884 of PVHX01000957.1, forward strand.
GAGCAATTAAAAGAAAGAAATTAAAGAAGATACAAATAGGAAAAGAAGAACTCAAACTATCACTATTTGCCAATGACATGATTCTATATTTAAAAGATTCAAAAAATTCTACCAGAAAACTCCTAGAACTAATAAATTAATTCAGAAAAGTAGCAGGATATGAAATTAACACCTATAAATCAAATGTGTTCCTATACATCAGTGATGAATTCACTGAAAGAGAAATTAGGAAAACTACCCCATTCACGATAGCATCAAAAACAATATTTTGGAATCAGTCTAACAAAAGCAGTAAAAGACCTCTACAATTAAAACTACAGAAGGCTAAAGAAAGAAATTGAAGAAGGTCTTAGAAGGTAGAAAGATCTCCCACGCTCTTGGATAGTAAGAAGTAACACTGTCAAAATGGTCACACTACCAAAAGCATTATACAGATTTAATGCAATCTCTATTAAAACATCAATGACATTCTTCACACAACTAGAAAAAGCAATCATGAAATTCATTTGGAAAAATAAGAGACCCAGAATAGCTGAAGCAATCCTTAACCAAGAAGAGTGAAGCAGGAGGCATCACAATACCGGACCCTAAACTATATTACAGAGCCATAGTAACAAAAACAGCATGATATTGGCACCAAAACAGACATATAGAACAATAGTACAGAATAGAAGACACAGAGACATATCCACATAAATACATTTATCTCATACTAAATAAAGGAGCCAAAAACATACATTGGAGAAAAGATAGCCTGTTCAACAAATGGAGCTGGGAAAACTGGAAATCCATATGTAGCAAAATGAAATAAATCCCCTATTTCTCACCCTACACAAAACTCAACTCAAAGTGGATCAAGGATTTAGACACTAGAACTGAGACTCTGCCTAATAGAAGAAAATGTAGGGCCAAATCTTCACCATGTCAGCTTAGGAACTGACTTCCTTAACAAGACCCCTAAAGCACAAGAAGTAAAATCAAGAATCAATAAATGGGATGGAATCAAACTAAAAAGTTTTTTCACAGCAAAGGAAACAATAACATGAAGAGAGAGCCTACAAAACGGGAGAAAATCTTTACCACATGTACTTAGTCTCTAGGATATATAAAGAACTAAAAAAACTTAAAAAACCAAATAACCCAATCAATAAATGGGCTAAGGATCTGAACAGACACTTCACAGGAGAAGAAATACAACTGATCAACAAATATATGAAAAAATGTTCAACATCTTTAGCAACATCTTTAGCAACATCAATTAGAGAAAGGCAAAGCAAAACTACACTGAGATTTCATCTCACTCCAGTTAGAATGGCAATTATCAAGAATATAAACAACAATATATGTTGGCAAGGATGTGGGGGAAAAGGTACACTCATACAATGCTAGTGGGAATGCAAATTGGTACAACCACTATGGAAAGCAATATGAAGATTCCTTAGAAAACTTGGAATGGAGCCCCATTTGACCCAGTTATCCCACTCCTCAGTTTATACCCAAAGGACTTAAAATCAGCATACTACAGTGATACAGCCACATCAATGTTTATAGCAGTTCAATTCACAATAGCCAAACTATGGAACCAACCTAGATGAATGGATAAAGAAATTGTGGTATATATGGTATATACATAATGCAATATTATTCAGCCTGAAAGAATGAAATTATGGCATTTTCCAGTAAATGGATGGAGCTGGAGAATATTATGCTAAGCAAAATAAGTTAATCCCAAAGAACCAAAGATCGAATGTCTTTTCTGATATGCGAAGGCTAATTCACAAGGGGAGGGGTCTAGAGAAGAATAGAGGTACTTTGGATTAGACAGAGGGGAGTGAGGAGGGAAGGGGTTTTGGGGTAGGAATGATAGTAGAATGAATCAGACATTACTACCTTATGTGCATATATGATTATTCTATTGGTGTACCTCTACATCATGTACAACCAGAAGAATGAAAAGTTATACTCTATTGATGTAGGATGTGTCAAAATGCATTCTAGTCATGCATGACTAATTAGAACAAATTTAAAAAATATTTTAAAAAACTACATTGAGATTTCATCTCACCCAAATAAAAATATCAACCATCAAGAATATGAATTATAATAAATATTGATGAAGATGTGGAGAAAAAGGAACACTTGTAACTTTATTTGTAAAGCTGAGTGATCTAAGTTGTCATATATTGCTTTTTATGTATGTTTTTCTTTTCTTTTTTTTTTTTTTTTTGGTACTGGGGATTGAACTCGGGGGTACTCGACCACTGAGCCACATACCCAGCCTTATTTTGTGTTTTATGTAGAGACAGGGTCTCACTGAGTTGCTTAGCACCTCGCCGTTGCTAAGGCTGTCTTTGAACTCCTGATTCTCCTGTCTCAGCCTCCCAAAGTGCAGGAATTACAGGCGTGCACCACCGCGCCCGGCTTATTTTTTTCTTATAATTACTTTGTGATTAAAAATAAAACGTTAAAGAAAAACGAATACAAAAAAGACATGATTTAACTTTGGAAGTTGCGTTTCTTTTCTATGTTGAGTAGGAACTAATGGAGTTTTCAAAAATAAAAACCTTTTACTTTGGTAAACACACATCTTCATAGACTTAAATATAAAGAAAACACACATCAACATTTTTTTGGCTTTCCATCTGGCATCTTTTCTTTTAACAAAGACAGGAATCTCAAAGCACACCCAGGCTTGGATGTGTGTGACAGGCCAATATGTAGTATATGTAACTACAAGTGCCAGTCAACCTTCAAGGACTTAGGAAAGACCCTGGTAAGTAGACCAGGAGCTCTGGAATTAACTATAGGGGTGAAAGTTCAAAGGTCAGAATTTGAGTTCTGTTATTTTGCAACTTGACTGTCATAAAAGCTTGTCATAATTGGAGCAGTTTGAAAATATGGCATTTTATTATGATATCATAGGAAACTGGAGGGAAAACCTTCAAAGAAAATGTCTACTGTAGTAAACACAGAGGGAACAGCCACGCACAGAGGTGGAACTGATACTATGAAATCTATTTCATGCGTCTTAGTAAAATAACAAATTTTAAACGTGTAAGTAGGTGGGCTCATTAGTTCTTCCAAAACACAAAAGAAGGTGCCTTGAATAAGATAATTGTATGATATACGTAAATTTCTCACACAAAGAGCTTTGTGTAATGTATGTTCAATAGAATGAATTTCCATTTATAGTGATTCTGCTATCTGTATTTAAGAGGGAACAAAAATGAGGAAATTAGGATCTTAATCTACTTTGACACGACCTATATTCCATCCACATGCACGTTGGTGAATATGTATGACTTAATCAGGTTTAGTTATTTCCCATATGTAGACTCCTCATTATACAATCATTATTAAGAAATTCTTAAGTTCTGCTGGTAAGCTTTGAAGTTAGTTGGTAACACTCAGCATGAAAAAGGATTACTATAAATAAAACAACCCCACTAGGAACCTGATTGAATTTGATTGTTCTCTGAATATTTTATGCTGAGATAAATGTGGGCATTACCAAATTCTTGACTTCTAAAATACGTTATGTCAAAGGGTAGGCATGAATGCCTTATGCTACTGACACTGTATGTGTATGTTTGTTTTCTTCCTGTAAAGCTCTCTTGAATTTAAGAGAGATATGAGGTCTACAACAAAAATAAAAGCCAAAGAACAACATAAGCTAGTATATAATACAGCATTACTCTGCAAATAACATAGTCACTCAGAGAAGAGATCTGAAGTGTGGCAGAGGGATAATGTTAGCTCGTCTTAAAAGGGGTATGTTAAAAAAAATAGTAAGATATAAGCAAACATAGCCAGCCATGTGTCCTGCAGCTATCAGAAGACCACCTCCACTGGACACCGAATTCATGTTTGAAATAGGTTGAATAAGTGAGGTCAATTAGATTATTAAAACCTGCAGATGTCTAGAGAAATTAGAAAATTCTCCAATACAGAATAGAAGAGAAATATTAAGTAGCAAGATGATGACATGGAGATGGTGGTGGTGTGGGAGGACTGAGCAGGCAAGTGGTAGGGAAGTCAACCACGAGTCCCTCATGAGAGCCAAGACACTTGGTGACCAAGGGACAAGTGACAGACGGGGATAAAATAACGAGACACCCAAAGTCATGTCTGACAAGAAGAATCCACTGGGAGGCTTGCGTAGAAAGAGGATCTGAATGAATAGGTAACGTTAAAAGTCAAAAATTGTCTCCAAATTTGAGTCTTATGGAATACAAAATTTGGTGGTACTCTTTATATCTTGGATAGATTAAGTAAATATCTATTATTATCAAAATCATCAGGTGTTAACCTTGGGACTTAAAAACAGTCCCAGAATACTGGCATGTTAATAGGAATTGGAACCTCTGCATTTCTTCTCTCAAGATGAGATTCACTGGCCTTTACAGTAGAAGATGCAGGCGCCCAAACTCAGAGAACATTGGTTCTCCTATTTGGACATCTAGAGCACTCAAAGTTAGTTTCACAGACATAATTACAAGGTTCTACCCCAGGAAATAGATTGTAACTTGGTGATAATATTACAGAATCCATAACAACAAATACTAAAGCTGAGGTCAAATCTATTCGGTTATTTGAATATTTCTATTGAGTTCCTTGAAAATCTGTGGAATATTTTCCAGTATGTCCACTGACACAAATGATTTAATTCAGAATTTCTATGAGTGGAATACTGATTTGAACCACTCCTAAAATAAGGAGACAGCAGGATCAGGAATAGAGAACCACAGACCGCATATACCTTGTTGTCATTAAGTTTTGCAGAATCTCTTAATTTTTTTTTATCTTCAGTAGTGCAACAGAATCTCAAACTAGTTATCTAGTAGTGCAACAGAATCTCAGATTAATTATCTGTAACATGGAAGGACTGTTCTACAGCTTCACGTTTCTTTCCAACAATATGATTCTATAAGAAGCAAAAGAAAATAACTCATTTCCTCACTAAATGGCCATACATGCTCTCCAGTATCTACCAAAAAAAAAAGGAGGTAACCTGAAGTCCAAAAAAGTATACATAAGAATGCCAACCACATTAGTTGATTTTGCATCAAATAGTCAGGTACTTCATTAAATGGGTATAATAATAGCACCACAGCCTTAAGGCTGCAGAGGTAGAGGTGGAGCAGTGGTATATCAGATGCAGTGGTATATCAGATACAATGGTGAGGATATAGGCCAGAGCCCCACAACCCTATTGACTTTTGGGAACTGTGGCTAGAAGTAGGGAGTGGTCATGAATGACAGCAACGCGTTCTGCTTCTTTCAGGCTCATCTAACTCCTGGACTGATGGCTGCAGCTGAGAAATTCCAGAGGGATTGAGGAGGGGAAGTGCTCAGGGCATGATGCAGGCACACAAATCCCTCTGGAGTCCTAATCATTCTGCCTCATACACACAATCATGAAGAACAGTTGTTTGATCTGGCCACACTCTACCTCCTTTGTGAAGAAATGGGGAGACTGCTGGGAAGTAGGAATACTTGCATTCGATTGCATCACAGGTTGGAATTAAAAAGAAACAATAAAGCTAGTCCTTGGTTGGCCACATCAATTGTAATTGGAATAGATCAGATTCTACGTTTCAGAAGAATAGAGAGAACTACTTTCTACAGTTACACAACAGAAACTATATTGCGTTTATTATGCTATAAAATATTGAAATACTTCAAAATATTAAAATTTGTTACTGCAAAGAACACCAAATGATTTATAAATATTGCTTTTGTGCTATATCAGGTGTTTGTGTGCTTAAAGAATAAATTGTTTACTTCTGTTGAATAAAACAATGAAAATATTCAATATTAATTTGGAAGAAATCATTTAAAGATAATTATTGAACAACCTCTATTTTTATTTAAAGACTATCTCCAGTTTGGTTGTTGGGCCTAGATTTGGAGCCAAGATTAAAAGGGCCTTCTTTATGATGACAGATTCGAGTATTCAATGTACAGCAACGTTTTTTATTTCACTACAGCAACTAATGATGAAATGCAATATGGTCAGATTAAAGGTAGTACATAACTACTCTTTTGTAGTAATATCTTTGTTGAATCCACACATGCTATCAGTCATTTAAATCCAGAACCTGAAGCTAAGCTGAATCCCATCAAAGTCTTCTTTACTTGCCCCACCTGCCCTAGGGTGGTACATACAACATTAGAAGCAAAGCTTAGTGACAGCTGCAGAAACACACTTAGTGAAGTTAAAATAGACAACAATCTAGAATGATTGTGAAAGAAATTTCTGGACATTCATTGTTAAATTAATTAAATAAACATTCCAAATTCAGAGCTGATTTGCAGCTGGTGTACCTCAGTACTAAGTTGTTAGTTTTGAAAGCCCCTTCCTCCCCAAGTCCCTGCCCTCCTAAGATCTAGGTGATCTGGCCCCTTCCCTGGAGCTCCCCGGACCAAAACGGGTACTAAAGGAGGAAATGTCTAGCTCTGTAGTGAAGCTCCCAAACTGCTTCCTACACCAAGGCTGGCATCTATTATGATCATGATTTATTGTGCCTATAACATACTGCCTGACAAGAATTTTGAATCCCACCCTGCCCGCTGCCATCATCATGACAGCACAAATCACACTGTGTTGCAATTGTTTCTTTACAAGTCAGTTTTCATTTACTTATCTCAGGCACCTGAGAATAAGAAACCAGTCTAATATATCTCTGAGCCCTAGGGCCTAAGAGAATGATAAAGTATTAGTAGATATTTGGTGAACCTATGAATGAATGAGGTATAAAGTCCAATTTCATTATGTCACTTTGATATCATAACTTTTTCAGACAAGGTTATTTTAATTCTTATGCAATATTTGTGATTTTTTTAATGAGGATCTTCCTATAGACATAGGGTCTTTAAATTTTCTTTGGCTTTCACAGAAACACAGTAACAATGAGCTAACAATCTCAGAAGGGAACTCTTGAGTCAACTGTGCTTGTCAACTTACTCATGCCATTTATCTATGAAGGAGTAATAAGGTTTACGTGAAACCATCATATCAGTATAAAAATACATTAAAAAAAAAAACCTTTCAGCCGACTGAAATCAATTGTAGAACATACATTTTTCAAACTGCCATACTTTTTTAAAAAAATTGGTTCTGCAGATTAAACTCAGGGCTGTTTGCATTCTAGGCAAGCACTCCACCACTGAGCTACATCCCCAGCCCTCCATGCTTTTGAATGTATGTAATCTCTGAGAGACTCCATCCTGCCCTCTGCACCTGGGAGTCCCTCACCCACCAGCTTTCAAGGGCAACCTCATTATCTCAACGTAGTGCAATTCTTTGACTTAAGGGGAAAAGAATCCTGAAAATAAGTTTATCTTCACAAAATTTTTAAATGACAATTGCATAGAGAAAAAGAGCACGTTTCAACTTCTGTTTTATAAAAGTATATTTTTCTAAATTGTTATAAACTATTTTTTTCCAGTTTTCTTAAATTTGGAAAACAAAACATTAAATGTAGCATCAATGCTTCAAGTAAGAAGTCACCCCCCCACACCCCAATTTAGAATCACAGAGTGGTTATTTTTTTTCTTCTTCTTCTTTCTAGTGGATGATGTTTTCATGCGAGTCAGGGACCAAATTTTTGGTTCATCACATAGAGGGCCATTCATTTAGCACATCACGAAGCACAGTAGAGAAATATCTTCTCAGAAGGATATATTCATCTTCTGGTGAAGAGTTTTTGTTTTCTCTTCCAGGGAGTAGTTTATATGCTATGTTTAGGCCACACTTGAAAGTAGCAGCTCCCTCATGAGACTGCCTTTGGCCGATGCTGCTGGTTTTAAGGCCAAGATTATGGTAATGATTTAAGGAGGAAATGAAGCAAAGTGGAATAAAGGGAAAAGATGGAAGAAAAGAGATTAGCAAGGTGAAAATTTTTCCCAATCCACTTTGACATAATTGAAGTATGTGATAGGAAATTGAGAGGCAGGTCATATCAAAACCAAAGGCACTGGGACAGTGTCTTTTTCAGGTAATGGTAAGTGGGCATTTTTTAGCCTGATGTACCAAAGGAATGTCAAAGATTCCAGCAATAATTTAAAACCAAAAACTTGCTGTTCTCTGTCTACTCAATACTCAGAAGTCTACTGGGACCCGTGTGGTTGCTTTTGGTGGCTCCTCCAAGGCCAGCTGTGTATATCTTCAGTAGCCTGGAAGCTGGCCAGTGCAGTAAGCCCCATGCCTGACTTGGGAAACTAATTCCCTCTATTATTGCTGTTTCACAGGTGGGACACCTGCCCTTTTCTTTTACCAAGATCTTCCTAGTGGCATATTAAAGGCTCCCAGAACTCAAAAAAAGTGCTTGGATCACTCTATTAGAATGGAAAAGATGAATGCAACAATGAAACACTAGCAACCAGTAAGCAAGATATTTAGTCTAGGGCCTGGGGCACACGTAGCAGATTTATCATTTTTGACAGCCAGACTGAAAAGGAGGGGGAGGAGGGAAAGAAGGAAGGAAGGAAGGGAGGGAGGGAGGGAGGGAGGGAGGGAGGGAGGAAGGAAGGAAGGGGAAAGCCAGGGGAGAAAAAGAGAGGGGAAACACACTGGAGATTAAATTTATTAATCTGTCAGAAAGACAGCTAGTTCTAACTCTCCTATGACAAATCTGAAAAATTCCCAAATAGTGATTTAAATATAAAAATAGCAGTATGCTTGAATGAAAGCAGTGTAGGTTTTAGTGGTTATAGGACTATATTTTAATCTTATCTCCATTAGATATCCAATTCTCTAAATGTTCACTCTGTTTCTTCATCTATAAAATGGAAATGATATATGAGCTCATTAAGTATTCATTTATTCAAAAAAATGCACCAAATGATTTCTCATAAGGGAACTTACATATAAACAGAAAATAGATAACAAACAAGTAAACCAAGAAATTTGTTGCATATTTGAAAGATACAATTAGGTCCTGTGAGAGGAAAGAAATTATGATAGGAAGTGAGATAATATATGAAAAGTATAGGCTACTGCTCTCAAAGGCAGATCAGCAGAGTAGAGGAAAGGGACCAGGCAGGGGGAGGAAAGGAGAGAAAGAGAAATACTGGGGATGACACTGGCCAAATTATATTGTTATACTGTGGACGTGTACAAATATGTAACAAGTTCCACCACTGTGTATAATTATAATGCACCAATAAAAAATATGGCAAAAAAAGAAATCCTTACCTAAATGAGATCACAAAGATTTTCCCTAAGCACTGCTTTAAATTGTATCTCACCATCTCATCAATTTTGATATACTGTTTTCATTTTTTTTTAAATTTTTCTAATTAAAAGAAGAAAATTATAGGCTATAAAACAGAGTGAGCACTCAAAAGTAGGAATTCATTCACATGCTACTTTAACCACTCTAAAAATATTTTCAGCCAGGTGTGGTGGTGCATGCCTGTAATCCCAGCAGCTCAGGACACGGAGGCAGGAGGATCACAAGTTCAATGCCAGCCTCAGCAACTTAGCAAGGCCCCTAGCAACTTAGTGAGACTCTGTCTCAAAATAAAAAATAAAAAGGGCTGAGAATACGGCCCAGCAGTTAAGCAGCCCTGGATTCAATCCCCAGTATGCTCTAAAAAATATTTTTTAAAAATTTAAAATGGTTAATAATCAATAGTTTTACATTCACCAGGAGACTCTTGGAGATGTGCAAAAAAAAAAAAAAAGGCAATTTAAAACTATCAGTAGCTAATTCATTTTAAAGTATGACTGTCTTTCATGTCAACTACAGACTAGTTCTTGAATTTAGAGCATCAGGGACCACAGTCATTTAAGTAAGTCCCAGTACTGAGAGCAGGTTGAAGTTAAAAGCTGGCTGTCAGATAACACATGTGCTGACATCTAAAGAGGAGGAACAAGAGAATCAGGGCCCTTTGTGTAGACCAAACCAAGGATGCTTTCGGTGTCAGTTACATAGGCTTATCTATCTATGGGTCTATTTTGTTTTCTGGGAGAAAAACAAGAAAACTGGGATTGTCCAGGAAATGTGAAACCTCTATCTTTTAAACATTTGGAAACTCATTTTATTTGCTCATCTATGAACTAGGCATATGCTACTTACCTTCAATAGCTGCATTTTAAAGGATGCTATTTTAAACAAATAAATGCCAGATGACTATAAATAGGACATTTTGAGAATTAAGAAAAGTAATAATATAAAAATGTTTCACTTCCCTAACATAATTGCTATTGACTTCAGGATATTTTCAGGATGATATATTTGATATTCTTATGTACGGAACATTTTTTACCTTTCTTATTTATTCTTGCATCCCAAGTATTTTTCCGTGACTTATCAGTCTTCAAAATTTTTACTTGAAATCATATTTGGTTAAATAGACATTTCATTTAGGAATAAATTACATAATGTTTGATCCTGATTTTCCTGTTGAACATTCTTGTTGCTCACACATTTTTACTGCTATTAACTATATATTATGAACATCTTCATGCATAAGGTTGTTTGTTTGTTTTGTTTTGTTTTGTTTTGTCTCCTCTCCATAAGAAGGACAATTTCCTTGGGATGGAGTAATCAGAACTGTGACACCTAGGTTAACAGGAATCTAAGATATGTTTTGTGGGAATTGACAGAAAAGCCTAATTGCTTTCCAAAATATTTATACTAATTTATATTGCCACCAGAAATGCAAAATAATTCATCTTCATATCTGTGCTATCACTGGGTAATCTCATTCATTTCTAAATTTTAGATTAATAGATGAAAGGTGCTACCTTAATTTAACTTTTTTTTAACTAATTAAGGTTAACATTTAATAGTTATAACTCCTCTTTTCTAAACCCCCTTTATGTCTTTTGTATGAGTGAGTACTGAGCATGATTAGAAAATTTTGTTATTTGGAAAACTGGTGTCTGAGGTTATTTTGGTCATGGAAGTTTTCTTTCCTGAGTAATGTGTAACCCAGTCAGACAACAATCTCAGATTGTATAATTTCATGCTCTCTGCAATTATAGGATCAATATGGTCTCTCAAGTCTGGTTGTTGATAGTGATTTGCCTATTTCTGGTTTTTTCTGAGGTCTGCAATACAGACTCACATTCTCATTTTGCAGAACCCTCGCAAGTTGCTGTCTTCTTTTTGAAACCTTTTGAAGGCTCTGAAATGACAAACACCATGACCACTATACATCCCCAAGCTCACCAAGATGTCTTATTTCTCAATACTGTATGTTGCAATCAGCACTACAGCTGCCAAGCTATTCCCTGCCCAGATGTGCTAAATCAGTTGCATAACTCTACAGGGGGTCCACATAAAACTATGTGGCTTAGCACTACCCGCCCCCCCACCATGCACTGCCTTGACTCTGCAAGGCAGTGTGGAATCTAAAGGCTTATTCCACTCCTTCTCTGTTCTGTTCTGAATTGGTACCTACAAACAAATTTCATCAGGCTGAAGCTTTCTCTTAAAACAGATTTACCATTACTCACTAAGTTTCCAGATGGTATCGCTATAGTGTTACACACACAATCTACTTTATGCCAGAGAGTCTCTGAAAAGTGTTTGTGAGTGAGTGAGTGAGAGAGACAGACAGACAGACACAGAGATACAGACAAAAACCCAAGACCTAGGCGTCCTACCTCAGATCAAACAAGCTCTTTAAATATCATGTAATTCCTGAATACAATATCTGGAGCTGTTCTTCCCTTAAACTCTCCAGAGGGCTTGGAAACAACTAGAAATAGCTTCTACGATGAACATCATGAACATAGAGATCCATTAGATCCACAAGGACAAATTAATTTTTATTCTTTGTACTGGTTCCTCCGCGTGGTAGGTAATTTGCTCGAAAAAGAACACAGTTGCAACAGATCTTCAGTAAGTGCCGCCTGGGATTCTGGCTTCACAGTATTTCATCGTTCACTGATAAGATATGCAAGGTTTAGCTCCGAACCACAACGAAATGTATCCTTTGGAATACTACAGCTGGGTCTGTGTGGTCTACTGATAACTAATCTTCCTCTACTCCTGCTAGCAATAATTTATGTAATTTAAGATGTTATCATATCTTTCCTGGTTGCTTTCCCTAGAGGCTGGAAACACTCAATCCTTTAATATCTCCTCATAGTTTATATCTTTAAGACCCTATGATTTTGTCGTATACCGTTGGATTCTTTCAGTGTCATTTCCAAGACACAATAGACACAATTGAAAACAGTAGTTTAATAAGGAGAAAGAAAACCAAAAACAATGTTCTTTTGTCCAGACCCTAATCATTCAACTGATTTTTTTTAAAAAAGTAAGATGCAAATTATCTAGACAAGGTCGATATTTGATATTTGCATGGCTATTTTGGCTAGTTGAGGAATAAAGCAAAGTGGCTCCAGAAAATATGACCAATTTAGTCCCCCAACACCCCCTAAGTATTGCTGATTTTCTTTGCTTTGAAGGGAAAATAAACTATTCTTAAAATTTCCCATTTTTATAGAAAATGAAACATACAGGATAGTCACACTAAGTGATACAAAGTGCTAAACCATTTTAGCTAATGTGTGACATCCAAAGCAGTCTCCCAAACTATTTAAACTGCATCCAAATCTAATTTACAGGCAGTTGGATTCCTGATGATGTGACTTAGTCTAAGTAATTAAATTAACATAATATCCAAAGGGAATGCTGTGTATTAATCTCGTTAATTATAAGACTATGATTAAATGGCTTATATTGTAATAGTGCCCTTATTTAGACCTTCAGTGGAAGAGTAGCTCAGAAAGTCACAGATGTTTCATTTAAGAAAACTGAGCTTGTTTCAGCAAATGTTTACAAACTTACTAAAAAAGTAAAAGTGCCAGTGATTCTACTCAGGCCCTAACAAAACACAAAGTTTTATAATAAGATAGAAAGTGGTACATACATATTGTAAAAAAAAATTGTGATATGAACTCCACATTTCTACATATAATAGTCCTCCTGAAACAAAATGCTAAAGTGAGTTTTTTCCTTATGTGCATTCTTAACAAAAGAGCAAAATGACAAAGAAAATGTAATTTTACCAAAATGGGTGATTGAGTTTCTCTGTAACAGAGATAGATCTTCTAAAAAAAAATGATAATATTGCCCAGATGTCAATATTATCTCATGGTTTAATCATAGGAATACAGCAGTCCAATATCAATTCAAAATTCAGGAAACATTTCATTGCATTTACTGAGTTGTTAGTATCTACCATGGAAGTTTCTACAACTAGAATAGGCTACCATTATTAATCTTAGTATTTTGTTCTTTAAAATAAATTTCAAGTGATCTGTAGGCACTTTTTCTATCCTACTATAATAAAGTAATTACTATGTCAATTGTCTAAATACAATATAAAGTGGGAAACATTTTAAAGATAGGTATTCACACAAACATAGAAAAAGCCAGGTGTGATGGCATACATCTGCAACCCCAGAGGCTCAAGAGTCTGAGGCAGGAGGATCGCAAATTCAAAGCCAGCCTCAGCAACTTAGTGAGACTTTGTCTCAAAATAGAAAGTAAAAAGGGCTGGGGATGTGGCTCAGTGGTTAACCCCTGGGTTCTATCCCTGGTACAACACCCCCTCCCCGCAAACACACACACACACGTCATACACACATAGAAAAGAAATTTGAGTTACTCCAAATATTTGGCACTAGAGTCAAGGCATGACCAGAATTTTGTTTGAAGGGGGAAATTATCATAAAAATCATTATTATGTGATCTGGAAAGATAGAATGACATAGAGATGAAAGACAAAAATGCATTACAGCTTCATTTCTCAGCTATTAGACCTCCTAAAATTATAGAAAAGCACCCATTTTTAAATTATTTTTCCCCAAGGACTTCAATTAACATTGAAAAAAAAAGTAGCACCAAAGGAAAAAAGCTAACACCACAGGTAATAAAAATAATTAAGAATCTTGATGTGTACTTCAGTTTCTATATAGATTACCCTCTATTGTAGTCCATTCAGCTTTAGTCAAAGAAATGACGTGCATGAGCTTGTGTGCACAGGAAAGCCATAGAAATGCCAAAACATCCTATACTTCCTGGGAGCACCCACTGAAAATCTAAAATTTAAATGTTTAAACCATCATAATAAATATATCTATATTTTAAACATTTATTGGAATTTCAAAGTGTCACATGGATATGGTTTTTCAGGTGTTTTAAACTAAGTAAGCAATATCTGCTTTGTACTTCACACTAAAACTATAACTCTCTCCTTATGAAAGAACATGCTCTCTTGCCCCACTGTCAGGTTTTATTAACCTTAGCAATTTATTCATTCATCAGCTTAGTATTTATAAAGTGCTAATTATGTGCCTACCCCTGGTGTTCTGCAGTGTCCTGAGACAGTGACAAAGATAATTTTGCTTACGATTCTTAATAAGAATATCTGCTATACTAACGAGTGCAGTAGAGGGTTCTGCGATGATTGCAATTGCTGTGTTTCGAGGAGGTCATCAACCAGACAGTGTAAGAGGGACTATAAGGGAATCAGAAATGGGTATGGGGAGGAGGGAGGGCAAGAAAGGGCAGTAGGGAGGGATGACAGAATGGAAACACAATATGGAAAGGACTGAAACACATTAATTTATACAATTAATCACTGAAACCCATTCGTTTGTACAATATGTGCTAATAAAGTATAAAAAGAAGAAAGCAGGTCTGATCAGGTAAGTTAATTGTGTTTACTGTAAACTAAACTGTTGCATAGGTGAACATGGGCTAAATGGAAAACCACATCAGGAAGCGTTAAGATTATATAAAGGAAAAAATTTAAAAATGATAAAATTTTTAGAAATAAAGTAGAGGATGTATATATGTCTCAATGCTTAAGCATAAGGCCACACCATTGCTCTAGATAACCCAGGGTGAATTATCAGCTCCTGGAATTCCTTTTCAGATCTCTATTTTCTTAATGCCAATAAAAGCAAAACCAGCCCTCCTACCTCTTGCCTCTTCCCTAACCCCCTACTTTTGGGGAACAAAAGCAGCAGCATTATCCTTAAACAGTTAACACTAACAGCCACCATTGTGTGGACCAGCCACTACCCAGAGCAGCCTGAGAATTTTAAATAGCCATAAGCCCGTATGAGAACCAGATGAACACCAGCCTCAAACACTTCAGCCCCAGAACAATAGGCAGCCATTGATACAAGAGGTCAGCCGTCTGAAGGGTAAGAATGAAACCATTTTTAAACAGAATTGGACAAAAATGTAAACTTCCTTAAGTATTTTCAAACCATATCATAATCAATGGTATTGAAAGCTGTATTGAGATCAGGGGCTGATGGATAAGACTGGAGGAGAAGGCGAAGTCTGTAATGTAAAGAGGTCATTTGCAAATTGGACAGGGGTAGTTGCCCTACTAACTGTTTTAGGTGACAGAAATTTTCACATGTAGAGTAGTTTGATAGATACATATGTTCAACTCTTTGGCCATCACCTGTAAAGGCTAATTCTGGAAGGGAGAAAGGATGGTTATGGTCTTCTTCTAGAAGTATGAGTGTTTCCTCCTCATCTTTTGGCTAATCCTGGGATGTCATTCATTTCTAGAGTCTGTTCACATAGCCTGTCAACTTATTTGCTCTTAAGCTTTCTACAATGTCTGGGTCTATTATCTCATTTTCTGCTAATCTTCCCATACCCACCCCCAAATTCACACACACACACACACACACTGGTTTAATGTCATCCATAACTCATTTCCTCTAATGTGCTGGAGATGTTTGTATTCTTTGCTTTAAAAATAAGAACGATGGATGGGGGCTAGGGTTGTGGCTCAGTGGTAGAGTGCTCACCTAGCACGTGTGAGGCACTGGGTTCGATCCTCAGCACTACATAAAAATAAAGATATTCTGTCCACCTACAACTAAAAAATAAATATTTTTAAAAAAACAAGAATGAAGGAGAGTGAAAATGATCAAAATACATTATTTTTATGTATATACAAATATGCCACAATGAAATCTACCATTCTGTATAAGTAATACATACCAATAAAAACAAAGAAGAGAGAGAAGGATCTTGGAAGTTTTTAAAGTGGACTCTATAATCTATGATGTCCTTCACAGCACTTAGCACAGGGCAATGAAATAAACCATGCTGGTTTGAGAGATATCAGCATTACTTTACAGAATTTTGAGGTTATCCATATATCTTATATTGTTACATTCAGATTTGCATTTTTCTTTAACCCAATAAAAGACATGAAATATTTGCATCATTAGAACTGTCAGGCAGGCTTTTCTCAAAACCCAAAAAACTAATAAAGCACTTTTAAAATATTTATCATGAGGGCAATTTTTACAGCATTTTCTAGCATCATATTAAAAATATATAATCAAGCCGGGTGCAGTGGCTGTAATCCCAGCACTTTGAGAGGCTGAGACAGGAGAATCGCAAGTTCAAAGCCAGCCTCAGCAATAGCGAAGCACTAAGCAACTCAGTGAGATGCTGTCTCTACATTAAAAAAAATAAAATAGGGCTTGGGGTGTGGATCAGTGGTTGAGTACCCCTGAGTTCAATCCCCGGTATCAAAAAAAAAAAAAAAAATCAGCCAGGAATGGTGCCTATAATAATCCTAGTGACTCAGAAGGCTGAAGCAGAAAGATTGCAAGTCTGAGGCCAGCCTCAGCAACTTGGAAAGATACTGTCTCAAAATAAAGAAGAAAAAAAAACCTACTACATAATCAATTGATGAATGAATAAAGAAAATGTGCTATATGTGATACTATTCAGTCATAAAAGGATGAAAGCCTGTCATTCTGCAACAACGTGAATGAAACTGGAAGGCATAATGTTAAGTGAATAAGTTAAGCACCGAAAGACAAATACTGCATCATCTCAATTATGTGAAATCTAAAAAAGTTGATCTCATAGAAACAGAGTGGAATAGTGGTTACCAGAGGCTGGGGAGAGTAGGGGGACAGCAGTTTGGGGAAAAGTTGATCAATGGGTTCTAAATTACAGTTAGATAGGAGTGAGAAGTTCTGGTACTACTGCATAGTAGGGTGACTATAGATAATGATAATGTAATGCATATTGCAAAAAAGCTGAAAGAAATGGTGTTTGAGGAGATACATATATTAACCCTGATTTGAACAATTCACAGCGTATACATGTATCAGAAACATAAGGCACCCCATACATATGTACGATGTGTATGTCAACTGAAATAATAAATAAATAAAACACATATTTATGAAAACAGAGATCAAGGTTCAAAAACATTCTGAAAAAAAGGATACCATTTGCTCTGAGTCCACTGAAATGTTTCAGCAGGTCTTATAAAGTGGAGGAGAGTTGTCTCTAGGTCAAATGTTAAAAATCTAAAGTAGAAAAAAAAACTACACTAGGAGCCATAGCGTAGACTCAGCTATAATAGATGGAAACAAAGACTTCCCCACCCCCCGCAAAATCATCTTCAGTGTAGCAGGCCTGCAAATCAGCATCTCGGGCAGGCTCTACCTACCTGCCTTGCTCACAATGCTGAACACCTGGTAGATGGGCCCAGTAGTTGGAGCATGCTGCTATTGAGAATGTAGGTGTTGGGGGAAGAGCAGCCTACAGAGCTTTGGATACCTGACTGTTGTCTCTGCTCATTACATGGCACCCACATGCAAATGGCAAGGAGAAGGAAATGCATGTTTTCACTGGCAAGCTCACAGTCTTGTGGTCAGGAGACTCTTATGATTCCAGCTGAAGCTCCTAAAAGCAGATTGATGATCTAGGTTTCTGTGCTTTTTACAGGACATAAATAAAAGAATGGTGTTAAACAAGACAGAGCATTCTGAAATACAGTTTTGTAATCATTCCCTGGTTCAGACTGAACTAAAGCAAAGCCTCGCAAATCTTTTCAGTGGATATTCTTCTACCCGAGATTTTCAAGTGTTTTCATTTGTTCTTAGTGTCCAGACAGTATTCCCCAGCTACACAGCTGAATGCTCTCATTGTTCTGTTGAAGAATATTCTCCATTATTCAGTACTAACCACCCTAACTGTATAGGATAGTGCTTAATCTAGCTGAAAACTTTATAGTCATTTGGTCAATCCTTTTGAATGGGTTCATACATTCATTTATTCAACAACAACAGAAAATGTCACCCTCTGGATTAGGTACTATATGAAGCAGTGGGGATAAAGAGTTGAAAGATAATACATTGCTCTTATCCATGAGAGGATTCTAGGGTGCAGATACACAAACACCATTGGAAGGGCTATAAATTCAAGCTCCGAGAGCTAAAATGTGCACACAATAAAAGGAGTTAATTCTGGCCTTAGGGAGCAGCATCTGGGAAAATTTTGTCTCTTCATTGCAAAAAATAAGAAGACAAAATACTTCTATTTATTTAGAGCACAGCTTGCCAGAGCTTGAGAACTGAAATGCTAATTTTTGTCACATGCTCACAGCTTTCCCTAAAAGTCTTAATTGATTTTATGGGAGTTTAAGGTACTGGTACTTTGAGACTTTTATCATACCTACTAAAATAATGAGCAACTGCAAGGGCTACGTGGAACGGGAATCATCATTGATATGGAATTGAAACTCAGATTACAGAAAGGATAGATATAGGAAGTGAATCAATGGCTTTCTTTCCAATCAGTACTGTTTATATTAATAGTAGGTATTTTAGTTAGCTTTTTCACTGCTGTGAATAAAAGATCTGACCAGAACAATTATAGAGGAGGAAAAGTATATTTGGGGGCTCACAGTTTCAGAGATCTCAGTCCACAGACAGCTGCTTCCATTCCTCAGAGCTCAAATTAAAGCTGAGCATCATGGTGGAAGAGTGTGGCAGAGGGAAACAACTTATATGATGATCAGAAAGCAGAGAGACTCCGCATGCCAGATACAAAATATATACCCCAAAGATATGCCCCTAGTGACCCACCTTCTCCAGTTGCACACTATCTGCCTTCAGTTACCACTCAGTTAATCCTATCAGGACAGTCATTCACTATTGGGTTAAGACTCTCACAACCCAATCATTTCTCCTCTAAACTTCCTTGCATTGTCTCACACATTAGCTTTTGGGGGACACCTCACATCCAAACTATAACAGCAGGTGAGTGCTTTGCTCAACAAAACTCACTGTACTAACTTCTGTCCATTCTCATAACAAAATCATGTTTGCTGTTATCATTATTATCACCACCTCATTAACAACTAATGTATATAGCATAAGCCATGCCGTGCACTGCACTTAGCCAAAATAAGCTCATCAGGGTTGGGGATGTGACTCAATGATAAA
Source organism: Geosciurus inauris (assembly GCA_004024805.1). NCBI lineage: Eukaryota > Metazoa > Chordata > Mammalia > Rodentia > Sciuridae > Geosciurus > Geosciurus inauris. The sequence continues at coordinate 184,142 of PVHX01000957.1, forward strand.
GCATTCAATTAGCATGTAAGAGGCTCTGGATTGCAGCCTCAGCAGCCCCCCCTCAAAAAGATAAAAAAATTCTAAAAATAAACTCATTTAATCCTCACCTCAACTTTTTTGGAGAGCCCTGGGGTTTGAACCCAGGGGCACTGCACCCCTGAGCTACATCCCCAGCCCTTTTTGCTTTTTATTTTGAGACAGGGTCTCACGAAGTTGCTGAGGCTGGCCTCAAACTTAAAATTCTCCTGCCTCAGCCTCCAGAGTCACCAGGATTACAGGCAAGCACCACTATGCTCAGCTAATTTTCACCTCAACTTTATATGACAGGTTCTATTGATACCCACATTTTCCTATTTTGTAGATAAGAATAAAATACAGAAACATTAAATAACTTTTTAACTACTTAGTAGTAGAGCTAGGCAGCAAGCTCAGGCAGTCTTACTCTAGAATCTTAGCTCCTAACCACTGTACTAAAATGTTTTAGTATAGATTTTGAAAATACAATAAAATAAATATAGTAACCAGACACAGTGGTGCACACCTGTAATCCCAGCTACTTGGGAGCTGGATGCTGAAGAGTTGAAAGTTTGAAGCCCGCCTGGACAAATTATAGATTCCCTGTCTCATATTAAAAAATAAACAGGGCTGGGGATATAGCTCAGTGGTAAAGTACCCCTGGGTTCAATTTTTTTCCAAATTAAAATAAATAAATATAGTGTTGCAATATTTATCAAAAAGAGTTAATCCTAATAGGAAAAATATTTTAAGATTATATACAGGAAACAAGCAATAGGACTCCATAAGCCTATGATACCATCACACTAAGGTGGCCCACTGCAAAAACTGACCAGTTCTTTTCCAAAAGCTCTTTCATTTTTCTCACCTAAATAAGACCATCTTACAGGATTAATTTTTAAATACAGTATTCATTAAACTTAGCTTAAAGATAATGGTGAATAGTGTTTTTTTTAATGTAACTATCAAAAGTCATTGAACACAGAGTTTCAATGAGTACAATATGGGATTCATCCACGTTTGTGTTCTTTAGATATTTCAGACTCGCAAGGCCTATTTGTTACCATTCTTCCACCACTGCATACAATTATATTGTACCACTTAAATTTTATGAGTATCACCTAACTGTGTCCCTTCCTTCCCATCCTCAGTGAAGATACTCCATTGCTATCATCATCCCCTTGGAACTGTTGCAAGCAACTTCTTAAATCACTGAGTTCAGGTTATGCCAAACATTGTGCTAGAAGCCTAATTTGTTTATCTCATTTTACCCTCATAAAAGTTTTGAGCCAAGTAGTTGTATACACAAGGAACAAGCAAGGAAGATTCTCAGAGATGAAACAACTTGCTCCAGGAGTACAGCTGACAGGATTCAGCACCATTGCACACGTGGTCGCTATTTCCTTCCAGCTGCCATCTTAATTCACTGTGCCTCGCCTCCGCCTCATACATGTGAACTGAATAATACACGTTGCATACAGGAAAAACGCACCCAGTCCTTCCAGTCTACTCTACTAGACACTAAACTCAAAGTCACAACTCAGCTTTCAATACTCTATCACCCCACACCCCGCCACAGTGTTTGTTTTTCCATATATCAAAGAAATATGTTCTCGATCATTTATTCAGAAAAAAAGGGAAGGGATACACAAAATTAGAGTGAATCTCTTTAGATTGAAAAGAGAAAGAATCATTTCCATTTGGTTTCATTTCTTACAGTTATAATATTTAATAAACATCAGTAATGAACCCAAACTGATTTAACTCTACTGTTTTCAGAGACTGACATTTTGAATAAAATAATGTGCTTTTTCCTAGAAACGAATCTTCTGTGTATTCTTAGATAAGAAATATAAGAAAGAAAGGTATTTATAAAGACTGCAGCATACAAAACAAGTTTTGATATTGCCTTTTCTAAAACAAAACTTTCTAAAGGACGCAAGCAGCTTTAAAAATTTGATATTGTAATGAAAATTTAATAGGACTTCCAAACAAAGAAGCATTCATCTATTCCAGGACCTTCTGAGAAAAAAATCCAAGCATTTGCCTAAGAAGTCTGGTCTAAGAATTTCTGATATTGTTAACTCCACAGTAGTCATCTATGTGTTTTACTGATATATATTGGTTTGTTTAGTTATTGCTTCTAAAAGTCAAAAAATGGAATTGTGAAAAATTTTTTTAAAAGCCTAAAAAATGCAAAACTCCTAAAGTATAACAATTTGCTGTACTTGACACACTCAAGACTGCTTTTTTTCTTCTCTAACAATATATCACTGATCAAAATATAACAACTCTAATATCTTTCATGCTAAAATGAAATAATTTTTGCCTATAAAACTACAGAGACTAAGCAAGCTCTGTGATGATCTGCAATAGAAGATATAAAAACAAGGGAACAAAAAAGAATAGCTTTCATCTTTCTTGTTTTTCATGTCAGTTTTCCTTTTATCTTTTCTTCTCTATCTTCTGTTGTTTTATATTCTTCAATTGAAATCAAAGGAAATGCAAGTTTACGGTTGTTTTTTAAGAAAGAAGAACAATCCACTATGCATATCTTAAGATTCATCTTATGTTACAAACTTCCCAAAACTTTTTCCAAGACTTTGTCCCTAAGGAGAGCTTAGACTTTCTCAAGTTCCTTTTCCCTTCAATCACACACCTCAGTCTCAGGGGACACAGCTGATGGCTACATTGACTGGCACCATGTCTTTACTCTGGGATTGGAATCTCCTTGAGAGTAAGGGACACATCTTATTCCCTTTGATTCTTTGGTGCTTCATACAAAGTTTAAAAATGATTCATTAACTAATGTGTGTTGAAAGAAAAAATAATTAGTGAAAGAAAAATACAGCTGGGCACTGTGGTGCAAATCTGTAATTCCAGCGGCTTGGGAGGCTGAGGCAGGAGGATCACCGAGTTCAAAGCCAGCCTCAGCAATTTAGTGAGGTCCCAAGTAACTTGGTGAGACCCTGTCTCAAAACAAAATATATAAAAGGGCTGGGGATGTGGGTCAGTGGTTAAGCATCCCTAGGTTCAATCCCCAGTACCAAAAATAAAACAAAACAAAACCATGAATAAACTATGGGTATGCCTTTCTTGAATTACAGCCCCAGTTTTAATTACAAAGCTAAAATTTAAAAACCAAATGTAATGAAGGTAAGGACTTATGCCTTAACGTTCAAAAGGAAGAAATCAGCAACAGAAAGTAGAAGGAATAGTTTTCCACTGCAGATTCTAAAGATATGAAAATTGCTGGTGCCCTAGCTAGTTCAAGTAAGTTCATTTTCACATCACACACTTAATCTAACACTACTGGGGAATCTAACCTCACTTTTTACATGACTCTGAATTCCTTGAGACTTTATTCTGGTAGGCTATTATACCAGCACCACTAGCAAGAACCACACACCAAGTTTTTATGGCCAGTATCCATCTCATATCCCATCACACACTGTGGGCCCAGCGTGATTCACTTATAATGCAATACTAATCTCACACTTCACATAAGTTGTTTTTACATCAGAGAGCTACCTGGCTCGGATTCAGGTTATTTCATTTTGTTTTGTTTTCTGGGACATACTGTTAACTGTTCCTGTTTTTGTCAAAAAATAATCCAAGCAACATTTTTATATATGCCTTATTCTTTCATGTAGTTTTATTTTATCCCTATAATTTTAAAAGCGCTCTCTCAAAAGTCACCAGAGCTTTCCAGATTCAATGACAATTTTCTTCTTTCAGTACCCATCTTCAGAATTAACAGCTGCACTTGACACTTCCTGTTCTTTCGACTTCTGTGACACCAGATGATCCAGGTTCTCATCGCACTCCTCTCTGACTATTGTGTCCCTGTCCTCTTTGAAATTGGTGTGTCTGTTCTCCAAAGTTCTAAACAGGTCCCAACTGTCTGCTGTTTGCTCTCTCAGCTTTTGGGCTCCTTCACGTCTACCTGACTGAACCCTGTATCTAAAGTGCCAGCCCTAGCCCTGTACCAGGTGCCAGCCTGCATTTTCAATCCTCTTTTATGTTCCCCTATGGAAACTTCAGACCCCTTAACATCTCATTTTAAAACAGAACTCATCTTATCCTCAGAGGAAATATAGTATATACCTTGTCTTTCTGGTTCCAACATATAAACTTGGACTCCTCCCTTTCTCCTTCGTCTATTTTTCAATATACTTGCACACCTTCATAAAAAAGTTTTCGCTAACTCCATTTCAACTTAAATCCTCAAGTCTATTCACCTGGAAAACAATAAAACTCTAAGCGAACTCCTAGCTTCCAGGTTTTTCCCCTCTTGAATATATTAAACATACTTCTATGAATCTTTTTAAGGGCATCTCTAATTACATATTTCCAATTCCTGAAAAGTCATCAGAGACTAAAATGGGGGGGGGGGGACGACTGGATTCTAGCAGATAAAGTTTTCTGCAACATCTACAATTTTCCCCATCCTAGTCCCTCTGTAGCCTTTGGGTATTTGGCATTTCAGCAAAACTGACTTACTAAATCATGTGCTTGCCCCAGGTAAAGATGTTGGTCTTTGCACCACTACCACCAAGAATATTGCCCAGCACACAAAAGTGCCCAATAAATATTTGTTAAAAGAATAAATGACAGCATACAAGAATTCTTTACCCAGAAAATATGTCCGGTATGTTTATCAGGATGAGGCAGAAGTTACTATAAAGTTTTCTAAATCTAGAAAATAGAGTAAGACAAAGGAGTAATGGGAGTGAAAGCCACTAAGGAAGCCCCAAGAGGACCCTCTCCCTAAAATGATTATTAGCTCTGTTGGAAAGCTTCACATGAGTTTTCTAGACTTAAGTAAAAGTGCAAATGGTAACTTGCCAAGGAAGCTCCCAGTACTACACATTTTTTAAAGGAAATTCAGTTCCTGCTGTTTTTTCTTTATTTAAAAATGGGTGTCACCTATCATAGTCATTTGTCAAGGCCTGAACAGTTGCAGCATTACAAACTTGATCCTTTCATTATGAATAATGCATAATTAACCTACTAGCCAAAGGATGCTGAACCTTCAACTTAAAGACATTCTGGTACCAAAAGAGAAAAGACTCTTACTTGGTAAATTAAAACATATGTTGTGTGTTTGACTCTCAACATCCATAAAACTGAAGGGATAGAAGCCAATTTGTGTAGTAATGATGATAAAGTTGGAAGAACAGTGGGGGAAATCAGCCCCTAAATGACAATATTCTAGTCTCTCTCCTTTCTTTGCTTTGAGATTGTTTTGCAATGAGATTTTATAGGATTTGAACCACATAACATTACAAATAAACAGAAGAGCTTCACAGAATGCTCTCTAATTGGCACTTGTGATTTCATTATAATAAGTAGAGTTCTTAATGCTTCTATATAACAAACCAATGCTATATGCTGTATCATGCTTGACTGTTGGAATTACTGCTTGACTATTAATAATTACTCATCACCTATGCCTGGCTGTTCAAATAAAACTCTGGTTCCTCTTGAGAAGGTCCCCTTCTTATTCACAGAGCCCAGGAAAGCTGTTTTTTCAATGTAACAGACTTCTTTCACACACCACTTGAGGATAAACATCTCTTGAAAGTGCCCAAAGCATCATCAAAACATCACAGATAAATTTGCTGACAGGACCTCTGATGCTAAGCACTGTGCTATCGGGTCCACTTGAGAGAAGATGGAGAAAGAGGAAAAGAGCCAGCAGCCAGTGAACACCTGCTGTCCACCTCCTTGGAGTGGAATCCCTCCTACTCAGGATGTGATTGGAATGAGGGCTAAGCATGGATCTGCCTATCAACCCCCCAGAGTGTAGGCAAAACGTTCCAAGAAGCTAGGAAGAGAGGGAAACATTCAAGTAATCCAAGAGCCAGGGCTGAATTCCAGCCCTCAACAATGCTACTGTTAATTCATGCTGTGATGTTTTTCTTTCTTGGGAAAAAAAAAAAAAAAAAAAGTCTCTTTGAGGGAAGCAGCATATATAAGAAGAAGCCTTAGATTACATAAAACTTTCTGACAAAGCTGAGCAATGAAAGGGGCTGCACCTGAAACACAAGCTGCGTTCTCCACTCCCCAACCCCTCCTCACAGCACTCCCTGCTGCCCCACTCCACCAAACTGTCACCAGGCATGCAAACCCCAGGGCTAACCCACATCTTGAAATCCAGCTGCCTTCCCTGAAGAGATATATAATATCACCTTCATCTGAGACAGAAAAGTGAATTCTGAGTTACACACATGTATCGGAAGTAGATGAACCCATAACGTGTGACGTTCTTGTCCCACAGTCAGTGGTCCCCTGCCCCATTTGACCACTTCGGGTTCATTCTCAACATTGAATATGTGACTGAGCTGTTGACTGTGCACTGAGGAAGCCACATTACTTTTATTTTGCTTCCTTTATTTTAATAAGCTGGATGTATACTCCTTAAAATGTATTGCTTTCTGCATATTATGTCTTACCTATATTTTTTCTAGAATAATTAGAATTCCCATAATAGTTAAAAATTAGGTTGAATAGCTGCAGTGGATTGAGGAATATAGTATTCTTTGATTATTATTTAAGCCTCATTCTATATACTACTCATATTATTATATTTTAAAAACAACACACAACTTGACTGGCATCCAAAAGTTAGTATAAGAGTTATTTAATACTCCAAAGCTCCTGTAGCAATGAATGGACTCTCAGTTTTCTTTCTTTCTTTTTTTTTTTTTACTGAAAATACATTCTTTAGTAGATACATATTTAAAAATTGAAATAATACTTAAAAATTATTGTCACACCTAGAAAGGTATTCAATGCTGTTCCTATCTTACATATTAAACAAATGCTTCGTAAATTTTAATCTTATCTAATACTTGAGAATGTAGGTTAACATGATTTAGGAGATGTACTGAGTTTCATTTCTGTAAAGCATCTTATAGTGCCTTGTACAGATGTTCACCAAAACAGTATCCTGCACATATCAAGAGAAAAAGATTTATAAACTAGAAAAAAACACCTTCAAAAGGAAATCTTTTATCTTAGTTACTAGTTCATAAAAATACCTATTACAAGGCATTAAGGGGCAATGACATACAACATGAAATTCAACTAAAGTGTCAAAGATATTTCATGTAATTTACAATTATCAAAGTTAGTGGCTTTGTTTTCTGAACTTTGTAACTTTATTATTCTCTACATTTTACAAATAGGCAAAGTATGCATGGTTGATTTTTTTCCTAATCTATCTAGGTATACATTTCATTTAAAAGTTCCAGGAGAGAATTCAAAGTAAACAAAAGTAAACACAAAACATCTTTTATTTTCTCAATTTCATGAATCTGAGCTTCTAATATCATTAGATCACTAGAGTAAATTCTGCACTTTTTAAGAATTAGAGTAATTATGACTCTATAACAAGGGGAAATTAGGGGGACATGGCTTCCAATTCTGATGCTAACTAGCAAAAGTGGACCGAGGTTCAAATTGGTGTTTCTGAGACACTAACCACTTATGAGTTGCAAGAACCAGCTCAAATTTTAAAAGTCCATGTGAAACTATAAATTTTGGAAACTTTCTAGTAGTGAGAGGACTGGATTGCTTTCAATCCACATATATAAAACAATTCCCAGCCTGCTAATAAAGATTTCACACTGAATATGATTCATAATGAATATATGGTGTTATATTTCTTAACGGCCTTGTATTTTATATGCAGACATTATTAAACAAGACCAAATTTGACATTTCTAATTTTATTGGTCCAACAATAGAGCCTTCAAACTGCATAAATGAGAACACTGCATTGGCAGACTCCAAGGAAAGGGCCAAGATGAGAGCACAACAGAATTTTTGCCATTTCATAAAATACTACTACTTTTACTACATCTATTATTCACAATTCTCCAGGACTGTGCTAAACTTCATATTTGCTATCTACAGAAGTCACAAAATATATGCCAACTCAGTTGCCCCTTCTACTAGAATTGAAGATTAATAATGGATGCAATAAGAAGACAGTATCAGGGTACATTTTTAGGGCCCCACATACTTTTTAAATACTTCATTTTAATTTTACCATAATCCCTACTTTTACAAATTAGGATGCAGCAAGTATCTGATCTCCATGATAAAGATAGGAAAAATCCTTCCAGAGAGATAATTCATCTCTTTAGGACTTGGGTGCAGACCAAGGATAAACACCAGTTTTCTTTAATCTAAAGTGTGGAGACGATGTAAAAACAAGCATAAGAACACAAGTAACTACCAATAGGGTAAAAACCAAAGCCAATCTCCCAATAAAGTCAAGGGACAGATTTGAGATGTTCATTCTTTTAGTAAATTTACTGGGTATCTATATCATAAGAATCTTACTCTACTAAAATGTTTGATTTATTTGTCTGCATTCCCCATAAATCTTTATACTCCTAGACACAGACTTTACCCCCATTCAACTTGGTCTCCTGAAACTTAACACAGTGCCAAGAAAGTAGACAGTAAATCAATTTTGATGAATGAATGAATGCTTACTAACACTTAGCAATATTTGTTAAGAACAAAATACTGTTCCAGGCAGCGAGTTTATAGGAGTAAATGGGACCATTTCCCTATTCTCAAGAGATTTACATTCAAATAGAGAAATGACAGCAAATAAGCAAATAAGAAAAATACCCAATTAGCAAAAAGTGCTATGCAGAGAATTACAGTATGCGGATAAAGAGTAATTGTGGGGCTGCTTTAAATTGTGTGATCAAGAAAGTGCTCCTTAGGTGCAGTGGTGCCTGCCCATAATCCCAGCGGCTTGGGAGGCTGAAGCAGGAGGATCGCAAGTTCAAAGCCATCCTCCCAGCATAAGGGGTCTCTAAGCAACTCAGCGAGACCCTGTCTCTAACTAAAATACAAGAAAGGGCTGGGGATGTGGCTCAGTGGTTGAGTGCCCCTCAGTTCACTCCCCAGTACCCCCTCATAAAAAAAGAGAAATCTCTCTCTAAAAAGAGGATATTTCAGGGGATTTGGTTATTTTGATCCAAATAAAGAAAAAACTAGAAAGAAAGAACAGACAGGGCAAAAACCTGGGTAGAAACAAACTTGTCTTGTTCAAGTTCCAGATAAAAGGACAGCATGACTAGAGTTTAATATATGAAACGACATCAGAGAGACAGGGCAAGCCTGCACCACACAAAATTTAACTTCAGCTACTTGATGAAGAAATACATTTTGAAGTGAGTTAAAATTTCATACTTGAATTATGTTAGTTAGGGTCAACAGACAGCCTTCCAAGTGGCCCATTCTCATGGAGTCATTCTTTAATGCCATCACTCTTATCCTGCCTTAATTTCCTTCAGAGCAGCCACCCTGACCAAATCAGATCATTTACTAATTTGCTTCTTATTTTCTGTCTCAGCCTCGCAACCCCGTACACTCCATGAGGGCAGGGTCTGCACTGTTTTCACTGTGGCCCCAGCACCAAGAACAGCGCCTAGCATCTGCTGAGCGCTTAATGCCTGTGTGTTATGAGGTTGACTGAAAGGATTCATTGGGCTATGTAAGTGAGATGCTCAATATAAGAATCTAAAGAGATTCAAGTAGGCAAAGTGGAACTAAGGGCTAGGCACAATGGTGCACACCTGTAATTCAACAATTCAGCAACTTGAAGGGCTAAGGCAGAAGGATCACAAGTTCAAGGCCAGCCTCAGCAACTCAGAGAGAACCTGTTTCAAAATTAAAAAATAAAAAGGTAGAGAATGTGGCTCAATGGCAAAGCACCCTGGGAGCAATTGCCAGTACCCCCCCCCCCCCAAAAGGAAATATGGGATCTGAAAGTCATAGATACATACATTTAAATCTTGGAATTAGGGCTGGGATTGTGGCTCAGTGGTAGGGCACTCACCTTGCATGTGTGAAGCACTGGGTTTGACCCTCAGAACCACATAAAAATAAAGATATTGTGTCCATCTACAACTAAAAAAAAATCTTGGAATTAAATGTGTACTAAACGAGTAATTTTACAAAGTAAAGGGAAGGAGCCCAGAATAGATCCCTAGGGAACTTAAACATGTAGAGAAATAGAGAAGTAGTAATCAGTAAAAGAGAGAGTAAAACCTTCCAGGAAGAAAACCAATAGAAGGTGGAGTCAAGGAAGCCAAGAAAATCACTTAGAGGGAGGTGGTCAGCTCTACAAATGCTTCAAAATAGTCCCATAGGGAAGAAGAGAATTCACTCAATTTGGCAATGTGAATTCTAGTGACTGACAAGTGAATGACAGGGACAGTAACTCAATGGAATAGGAGAAGACAGTGATCATGGAGGACTCTCTCAAGCAGTTTTCCTTTGGGAGAATTCTAGTTTTAACACACTGGTACCACATTCTCTTAGAACTACCAGTTCATATAATATAGAGGCAGAAACATAAATGTCATCTTGCCTGACTCTTTCACTGTTTACTAATGAAAAGCTCCAAAGAAGAATGAAAACTAAGCTGCACCTCCATGTGATGAGCACCTGAAGAGACTGGGCAAGCACAGTGGGACATCTGGAAGGAACCTGAACCTGAATTGAAAGGGTCAATACATCCTGGGGGAAAATGACATAGTACAGTCAAAATCGAGGTATAACCTCACAAGGTTATAGATAAAGACCTGCTTAATCAACCTGGCAGAAAGATCAGGCTATTCTGAAAGGAGATGGGTGGGGTCATACTGGCATCACTTTCTCTAGAACAAAATTAGTAGTAGAAGGTACTAGAGATGTGTCTATATATAAGCCAAGGAAAGAGAATTTTTTTCCAATGAAAAACCTGTGATCCGTTTGGGACAAGTCACTTTCATTTTGAATCTTCCACTTCTTTGCTATCATGCCTACTTCACAGGATGTGAGGCTGGTACCTAACAATACCTTGTAGTTAAAGAATATGAGCCTCTTCCCTTCTACCAAGAGGAAAATTTTAAAGTGCGTGAAACTAATTTCTTATGTAATAACTGTACTGATTCTATTTATTCTTTTCTTTCATTAAAAAAAATGAAGAGGTCAACATCATGACCGTTCCTTTTTGAATGATTATAAATGGTGAAGTCAGAACTACTTGAGGTATTTAGGACAGTTACATCCACCACGTGACTTATTTGAGTATATTTTGGAAGCCTGCATGCTGCATAGGCAGTTTTTTCAAAGATCCAATTGAAGTAAGATAAATATGAAGCACTATAAATTCTGCAGGAAGTATGAGATTACAAAAATTCATTATATAAAAATGTGAAACATTTCTATTTCAGAATATAGTATATATGTAAATATAAAATGTTTCCATTTCAGAATAAAGTGAAGTTACTTCCTAAGTAACAAAAGCAAAATCACTTTTTTCTCCAGAGTTTAAATTCCAATTAGCACATTGGAAACTATGAAATGCATATCAAGTTGAAAATTTTACATAATTCCTTCTTTTGTAAGCCTTTGATAATTTATTCATCAATGTTTAATCTGAATTATCTTCTATGATTTCTTTGTTAACAGCTTTTCTTCATTTTTTTCTACATTCTGCCTTCACACAATAATTTTTTTCTTTAGTAAATGATTTTTCATCTTAATTATACATTGAGAAAGGTATCTGTCATCAGTCATTTTATTGCATTTATCAAAAACTCAAGTAGCTGTTAAGAAACTGTGAAATTGTTTCCAGAAATTAAATTTAAAATATACAGTCCTAGAACTTACAGCAACCAAAACTAAATATATAGCTTGCACGTGCTGAAATGTAGTTATGTCTATGTGTCTTATTAAAGATAATATACTCATAAGTGACATTTAAAAAAAAGCAAAAACCTCTTTACTACTTAAGTTTCATATACATGTTAGTTAGAATGCCAAGTAGAATGTATCAATTTGAAAATTTACTTTAAAGTTTATTTTCTGAATTAACAACACTGAGAACTATAACAAGTAGCATAATACGCTACAACAGCCTAGGATACAGCCTTTTGAATTCAACATTAGTGATTGACATCTTTAGGGGACAAATGTACATCACCAAAGTTAAATCAAGGTTACTAATATGCACAGCCTGCATAGAACAAAGGGGAACATTTTCACAATGAAATGTTCTGAGGAAGGACTTCTCAGTACAGCTTTTATTTTCTATGTACACAAATAGAATCTGATTCTGCTGGCTTTCTGTTTTCCCCCCACTGTGAAGGGCAAAACACCAATCTGGCAATACCTCTCAGAAGTAAAAGAATCATATATGTGGTTTGATAGAAAGTTAGTGGAAGCAGTTTTTGAAATGCTATCGGATCAAGTCCAGTCTTCAGCCTGGCATCTAAAGATTTATAATCTGGTCATAATCTTTATTTCTACCTCGTGTGCATTGATTCTCCTTCCTGTAACCCTTTAACTACAGTTAGACTGATCTCTTTGCTCCTTCAAAAGGCTTTTCTGTGTTTGTCTCATGAATACCTAATCTTTCTTTGTCTCTCCAAATCCCATTACTATTTAAGATGCAACTCAACTCATTTCACTATGCCTTCCTTAGTTCAAAGTACTTTCTTTGTCCTCAAAACCACTACATCAATTGTCTATACTATTTAATTCTTAATTATCATGCATATCTTTCTCTTTTCCCGTGCTGGGAATGGAATTCAGACTTGCACATGCTAGGCAAGTACCTCTATCATGGAGCTACATCTCCAACCCAATTATGCGATTGTTTATAAGATGTCCTACTGAGGTAGGATAGAAGGAATAAATGAAATAGGTAGAAAGGAGACAAAAGAAGGACAGGAAAATACAATTTTAATTTAAAGTCCTGCATATATTTTCAGGCTGGTCACTCCCCAAACCAGTCTCTATCCCAGGCCGCATACTCCCACATTTCTGGGAAATGCTGTAAATCTTAAAAGTTATCGTAAATTCGCTCACTTATGATAATTACCCTGTGCACTGTTAACAATTCTATGAAACAAACAAATTAAGCAAAAGGAGGTATGATATCTTAAGACATGTATAATTTAGGGGACTTCCTAGCTTTATCCATTGATCAGATAATGAAGACCACATCAGCCTAAGGATCCTGAGAATGCCAGACGGCCATAAGCCATTCTTGATCAGCAGACTGATGTTATCCTTACACACCTTTCCAGGCCCAGCCCTCAACAAATTTCCCTTAAAAGAAGAGCCCAAGAACCCCAAGAGTTTCTTACTCTCAAAATGGCCTGCATTCTCCTTTGAATGGGCATTCCTTCTTTACCCGCAAAGGAATCACTCCCTTGAGATAGTCCACATTCTCCCTTGAATCTGCTTTCCAAAATAAATCTTAGTCTCCTACTGGCACATGCTGAAATTCTTTTCCATCATGTACACCAAGGAGCCTATTTAACCCCAGTCAAGTTCCCCTACCTCTGGGAACTCTTTGAATTTCAGATGATGCTATGCTGTTGCTTAAGTGGTTATTTTCATCCAAATTGTGCACATATGTATGTGCCTGTCTGTCCTATACTTTCATGCATACCCAGAATGCTTAACACATATTTCACCACGCACAGCAACAGAATGCTCAAACACATATATCATTTCCCAATACTTCTTTTAGAAGTCAGCTAAAGCAGTTGCAGGACAATTCTTTACTTTCCTGCTTACTGGTCAAGTAGTTGCTCCCATGTCTGACTAATAACTCTTTGGGTAGAAAAAAGCCCTGTGCAATACTGTGGTCCTTACACAAGACTCAGAGGGAATCTGTTTTAATCTGAAATAGGCAAGGTCATATCACCACTTATTTTGAAGAGTCTAGCTGCTGCACATGAATACATAAGTACAGGAGCAAGTTTTCCAGGATTCACTGAGATATAAGCCAGTGCTCTACACCTCAGATTAGAACCAAGCTGAAAAGCGCAGACTCTTAAAATATTTTTGACATGTTGGTCAGGAGCAATGGATGACAGGCCAAGGAAACAGTAATATGATACTGAGCTTTTCACCTTGAGGTGACTGGTGAAAACTCAGCTTGGGATCACGAAAAATGTATAGCCCTCTAATGCAATAAAGAAAGCCATTTGTGACCCAGAGTAAGTGACCATAAGATATGGGCCGCTACCATTGGTCCATAGTGAGATATGAGACAGAGGCACACAGCCTGAAAAGTTAAAACACACATATGCATACGTGTACACACACACAGAGCAAAGAATAAAACAGCAACTCTCCAGATCCACTCCCTTAATTGCTTATTCTCTCAGAAGCTCACTAAAATGTTAAGATACTTGAACTGAATCATGGATTCAACAAAGCTGCTAAAATGTGTTCCCCATATTGCCAATTACAAAAAAAAAAAAAAAAAAAGTGTCTGTAATATCTCTATAGGGCCTGCAACGTACACAGCATTTTCATTGCTTCACTGGACTCCTTGTAGATAGTTCCAACAAGGAGGGAAAAGCAGCACACAACTTGGCATGAGGGCATCTCATTTTTGACCTTGTGATAAAAGCCTATGTTTACAGGAGGTTAGGAGAGTTGAGCTATATTGTTAAGGGGAAAAAAAAAAAAGTGTTTTTAACTGCCAACCACTTTATAAAATAAAATAAACTCAAAGCCATTTTTTTTTATCCTCACTGGGAACATCAATCAGGTTTCCTACTCTGGTTCTTAAGCTTAGATGATCTTCTGAGCACATGTGAAGCTCAGATTATAAATTAAAAGGGAGCCATCAGACATGACTTTAATGATGAATACTAAAGCTAAAAACCACATTACAACTGCCCCCCTTTTTTAGTCAAACTAGAGTTCCCAATCATTTGTGGATTACATGTAAAAATTGCGTTGGCATTTCAAATAACTTAATCTTTCCTCCTAAAAAATACACACAGCCAAAGGTAGGTTTAAAAAGCAAATGCTGTGATCTAAGGACTAAGAAAATTTTCCAGAACCAATGACAATCCTGTCAAACAATTTGAGGCAAAGCATACTGGAATCAAAATTTTTAAAAGCATGTTTTGCATGCTCAATGTAGTGTAGATAGCAGTATTTTGGTCACTTCAAAACAATCATCAAAAGCTTTCTCCTTTGTCTAAATTCATAGCAACTCTTACTGATTTCTCTCAGTATTTCTCTCAGAGAAAATGTTTTCAACATTAAAATTTTAGTTGGAAAACATCCTTAACAATCAAACAAACTATCATTTTCCTATTTTTTGATATTATGTGTCTAGTCAAAGGCAGCACAGTGCCGGGAACACAATGCTTCATCAATAAGTGTGTGTGAATGAATGAAATAATAAATGAATGAGTGAATGAATGATGATGTAAGTTTGTCTTCCAGGGTTTGGTACAATCTTTCTAATTGTGTAAAACATCCTTCCAATGCAGGACAGTGAGCTCTTCCTTTCTCCATTAAAATACAAAAGGAAACATTAAAATACAAAAGGAAACCCTTCCAAACCACAGGCACATGATGGATAAGAGGCAGAATTTAGAGCTGACTAGTCAAACAAATCTTCATTCAGATCTTGCCAGAAGAACTGAGGTTTAACAAGGCAAACCCTTGAATTTTTCTCATTTCCATTACATTTGCTTGGCAGACACTGAGCTCTATCAGAATAGAACTATGAAATACATCACCATAATCCTCTTGAACGTTCAAGTTCACTTGTACCAAGTTCACTTTCCTTCCTTTAAAAAAAGTTTCAAAAACGAATACTCCAAAAGAATGTGTGGCTTTATGTTTACTAACATAGCAATCTTCTCTTCCTTCCGTCATTGAAACTTACTTTGCACTCAGCTTGATTCATCCTCATATCTGGTACCTGACATGCTTTACATGAGATTCTTAGAGCTGGTAGCTATCAACTTCATTACATCAGCCCTAGGATATATTTTGGTGTGGTACATATACACGATGGAATATTACTCAGCCATAAAGAAGAATGAAATTATGGCATTTGCCATTAAATGGATGGAACTGGAGCCTATCATGCTAAATGAAATAAGCCAGTCCCGAAAAACCAAAGGCCAAATGTTCTCTCCGATATGCAGATGTTGACTCACAATGGAGGTGGGTGTGGAGGTTCACTGGATTGGACAGGGGAGAGTGGGGAAAAGAGAGAGGGGATGAGAATGGGAAAGACAGTAGAAGAATTGGACATAACATTCCTATGTTCATATATGAATACACAACCAATGTAACTCCACATCATGTTCAACCACAAAAATGGGAAATTATATTCCATGTATGTATGATATGTCAAAATACATTCTACTGTGATGTATAACTAAAAAGAACAACTAAAAATTAAAAAGATTACATTTTGTTAAAATACTTTATGCCACATCTCTGAAAACATTAGAATTTCAGAAATGTGGATTTTTGATGATTAATTTTCAAATCCTCCCTTGAAAGTCAAAATAAGCCTTTAAGTCACCTGATGCAATATTTGGCTATATTTGAAAGTAATTTTTAACAAGCTACAGAAGGTAAAGCAGAGCCTTCTAATGATGGGCAAGAACAAATCAGTTTAAATATACACTAATGAAGAATATGAATGATGGTTTCACATTTCTTCCTTGTCTAATTTTTTCAAGTTTTTAAGAGAATACATCCACTTTATTCTACTCCTATATAATGAACCACCATTATTTTTTAAAATTATTTTTAGTTGTAGATGGACACAATACCTTTATTTTATTTATTTATTTTTATGTGGTGCTGAAGATTAATCCCAGTACCTCACATATGTGAGGCAAGCAAGTGCTTCACCACTGAGCCACAACCCTAGCCCCTCATCATTCATTATTAATGTGGTAAAATATTATCCCAAATAAACTTTTTATAGTATGAATATTATTGTAACACACTGAAAATTTCAAGCATAGGTAACAAAATGATCTACTCAGATATTCCAAGTAATGAATTAAAAGTTCAGATATTACTCAAATCATAATTCTTTTGATGATAGTGAATAGACATCATCAGAGTGATACCAACTAAAAACTAATTCTAGTATATACTGAGAATCCATTCCATTTTTAACTCTGTCAGGATATCAGAGGCACACTTTCTAAGAACTCAGCTTCTATTACAGCAAAGTAGGTAATCTATGTAATTCTGTGATGGGCTGCTCCACTAGAGTCCCCCTTCTTTTACCCTTTCTAATCCCTTTATTGAAGAGAAGACCCATTAAGATCATTAAGATGTTAACTGCTAAATCTTCCTTTAGATTTACAGAACCAAGAATCTTTGTAATGTCACTCTTGCATCTTTCATTCTGTCTAAAAGCAACTAGGGAGGCTGAGGCCAGAAGGATGCAAGTTTAAGTCCAGCCTGCCAATTTAGGACACCCTATCTCAAAAAGGAGGGCGTGGGATATAGCTCAATGGCAGAATGCTACTGGCTTCCATTTCTAGTATCTATCACTCACTCACTCAATCAATCAATAAAAGAACTGTAGGAACTAGCCCCAGAAGGTCAAGGTCCATTATCTTCCAGAGAAGAAGAAAAAGGAGAGACAGCCCTGGATGATGAAGTCTGTCCCCCTCTATACATAGCCTTCCTTTCCATTCTCCTTTCCCTCCCTATGAAAGCTCTTTGCCACTATGAACTCCGTTCTTTGGTTTTGAGGCCATAGCCCATCTATCTTATCAATATTGCTGGTCCTTGAATAAAGTAGATTTCTTCCTTCCAACTCTCATCCCCCAAATATTGGTCTTCAAACAGCCTGGATTCATGTAGCAATATGTTGGTGTTTTGTTGTTGTTATTGCTTCATATTTTTTTTCCTTAATTGAGGAATAACAAAAATTTAGTATTCAGGCACACTTTGGAACAAAGAAATCCACCTTACTATTCCTCTTTGGAGAGTGTGGCATAAGGATGTAAAAACAAAATGGCAAGAAATGGATAGGGACTACAGGCTCTTTTCTGACTTCTCAAGTACATGGTACTCAAGTTCAGCACATGCAGCCAGTGTGAACTGGTCCCAAAGCTTTCATCCCAAGAGGTGACACAGAGATAAATACCAGCAACTCATTCCAAGCTAATCCAAGTCTTTCTCTGAAACCAGCTCTGAAAAATCAGCTTCCCTTTTTTAATTTTTTTTTTTTTTTTGGTACAGGGGATTGAACCCAAGGGTGTTTTACCACTGAGGTACATTACCAGCCCTTTTTATTTTGAGACAGGATCTTGGTAAGTTGCTTAAGGTCTTGCTAAGTTGCTGAGGCTGGTCTTGAAATTGCAATCCTCCTGCCTCAGACTCCCTAGTTGCTGAGATTACAGATGTACACCACCCAGCTCAGCTCAGCTGCCCTTATGAAAAGCCTTTGAAATTATGATTCTGGATAAGACAACAGTGAAGTGAATAATGACAGGGTAGAGATCAGGGCATCTGTTAAATGAGGATGAACAGGAGTTAATCAGATGACATCCTTACTCATTGGAGGCTCTTACCCAGAAAACCAAGCTGTCATGTTACCCCTGGTAAGCCCTGAGGGGCATGTTCTACATGCACAGGATTAATCCTATAAGAGTATCAAGGGAAAATATTTATTTACCAAACAGTAGAAATCTAAAGATTCAGATTTGTGAAAAAGTCACCAAAAAGGCAGAGGGAGACTTACACGGGGTGAAAGTATTTGGAATTGGAATGAAAGGTTAGTTACAGAAAATAATGTGTTGGTAACATGATAGCCAAATGAACTGTGTCATTATTACTTGCAAATAATGTATGTCTTCTTCATGCATAGCAAAATAAAGCACTGGCTGTTAATAAGTTGTCCCCTATTATCATATTCTCAGGGAATGAAATTTTTCTTCTACAGTTCAAAACTAAAAGAATTGCTTTATTAATATAATAAAGATGATGATGATGATGGCAATTAAAAATTCTATGAACTGAAGATAGCATTTGCCAAACAGCTTAACAGAAACGATTTTTAGTAAGTTCAACTTCTTCTATTTTTAATTTTGCAGAAATACACCAACCAAAAAGCAGGCTGGTCACAGAATGGCACTCAGCTGCAGAGTTCCTAACAGAGAGCTATTTCTCTTCCCTGATTATGGGGACACTCGCTGATGTCAAAAGACAAAATTACAATAAATTTATAGATCTAATTGGTTTTTATTTGTAATTCATGAATCAGAGCAGCCTTCATTTTAAAAAAACAGAATGTGGGGACCCACTGGGCAATATCAGAACAGTGGATTCTGTCAAGTGGGAAAAAGGAAATAAAAAAAAAAGCTGATAGGTTAACATTCAGTAACTTTAGGTTACTTTTTTGTGAAGGTTAAAGCAGTGGGGACTTCCTTTTGCTCACTCAGGTAGACTGCAGTCTCCTGTTTTCAGATAAAACTGGACTGTTTTGAGATCTAAATGATTAATTAAAGTTCCAGTTTGATTATGTGGTATTTAGCATGAGTGAGTCCATCTTTGCTTGGTCTGGTCTTCTGGGGCCTAGTGCAGGAGCTCAGTCCAAAACTATGATATCCTATAATTTTTGTTTAACACTGAAAAGTGGATTATGTTAATTGAAATTCTGTTATCCTAAGTAAACAACAAATTTCACATTTTAACATGCAAATAACAGTTATTTGAAATAATGGAGCAATGACAGTCACTGGGGACAGATGGCATATCAATTTTGTAAAGGCACATACCTGCAGGCTTTTTTGATGCTTCAGACAGCCTTGTGACCCTTCATCAATATCATATACTTTCTCAATTTACAATGTGCTACTTTAATTTAGGCAGACACAGAAGTGCCAAATTGCTTCAGTCGATACCTAAAATCCTAGCTGTCTTATGGATCAGCTTGAAGCACAGGAAGGCCTTGTGCAGTCTAATGCAGAACGCAGTGGTAATACAGCGGTGTTCTGAAACATGGAAAACTAGGTACCCCAAAATCCACACCTCTGGAGAATGGAAGTTCTTGCTCATGATATCAAAAATATCAGCACCTGGAATCCATGCAGACAAAAGGCCTGGTTAAGATGATAAAACAAGCTGTCCTAGTTATAGTAAATATTTGCCTATGTGGCAATTTGCTTTAATTTAATTCAAATATTGTTGATAATATAAATCATTTCACTCTCTGAATAAATAAACCCTCTATTCTCAGAAAAAAAAAAATCACACTTTGATCTTAGATCATTAAAGCCTTCATCAATCAATCTTTATTCATACACATTGCCTTCACTAATTTAACCAGCTCTACAGTCTAGGTCAGATAATTTCAACTGATAACAAGAAATATAATTCATCAGGAAAATAAACAACAAAATGACTCCTATTCCCCAACTTACTTCAGGCAGAGAATTTTTATACAATAACTGTTACTTGCAAATTTTGGAGAGATTAGAAAACCAAGTAAAATAATATAGAGGTCACAATAGATAGTAATTAAAAGTAGGGATATTAAAATCATACTGCCATGGCTCATTTCTGGCTTCAGTATCTACCAGTTTTATGAGCTTAGATAGGTTATTCAACCTGTGAAAGCTCCATCTCTTTATCTATACAATGGGTATGATCACATAAGTTACTAGGAAGGAGAAAATCCATAAAAAGTTATCAGGCCATGCAGGACACAGAGCAAATATACAATGAACATTGGCTCTATAATTATTTTACACTACTTTCCAGTGACCTAGATATTTTTAATAATTTGCCTTCCTTTGAAAGGTTTTGGATACAATGGGAAAATACTAGTAAAAGCAAAACAACCAATCTGAATCATTCATAAAATTGTACCATCAGTCAGAAAAATTGTTGCTTTGCTTAGGAAAAGGTAGATCTAACAATAACAACTAAGGAATAAGAAATCTACTAACATACAGGTTGTGTCAAACTGACTTGGGAAGCCCAGCACTGATCATACTTTCAATGGAAATATTTGAATTTCTATACAAAAGGCTAGTATATTTTAGTGACGCATATATAAAAGACAAGATATGGCAAAAATAAAATATTCCACTTCTACCAAAAGTTCTGTTCAGTGTCCAAGAAAGTGATCCTTTGTCTATATCACAAATAACATGCTTATATGTCATATCTTAAATTAATGGTAATAAAATTTTTCAATAAATTGAGGAATGTGTGGAATCAATGATTAACAATTACACATAAAACAGCATGGGAAGTTATTAAAAGATAAGTTACTTACAATTAAAAAACCAGTAAAGAAAAAGAGTGATACATTTGAATACATGAAAGGCAAGTCTTCAACATCCCTAAAACTACCACAAATAAATCCAAAGATCAATGACTGCAAGAAAAAAAAAAATATATATATATATATGGATAGGTGTGTGTGTGTATACATAAAGTTCTCATGAAAACAAGTAGAAGAGTGGGCAGTTAATTTGCAAAACACGCACACACACACACACACACACACACACACACAACCAATAGACATATTTTAAAACTACTCGATCTACTAATATTTGGGTAATTATCCTTCCATCAAGCCGGGCGTGGTGGCGCACGCTTGTAATTCCAGCACTTTGGGAGGCTGAGACAGGAGAATTGCGAGTTCAAAGCCAGCCTCAACAATGGTGAGGTGCTAAGCAACTCAGTGAGACCTTGTCTCTACATAAAGCACAAAATAGGGCTGGGGATGTGGCTCAGTGGTCGAGTGCCCCGAGTTCAATCCCTGGTACCAAAAAAAAAAATCCTTCCATCAAAATGAAACAACACACATACTATTTTTTTCTAATCAAATTGGCAACTTAAAAATAATAGCATAATATGTGCAAGCGGGGGATATACAGGAAATCTCTGTACCTTTCACGGAATATCATCTACAAGGCTAAAAATACTCTTAAAAAAGAAAAAAGTAAAATCTATTTTAAAACATGATAACAAATGCACAGAAATTGGGCACTTCAACACTTTTCTGTGAGAGGGAAATTATGCATTGTTCTGAAGAACAGCTTAGCAACTTACCCACATTCTTTGATATATTACTTTTAGTGATTTAACCTAAGTAAATAATCATGGTGGTAACTCAAGAATTGTCTACGGGATTTGTCACTGTAAAAACACGTTTTCAGCCATGAAGGATCATTAAGTAATATTCAAAGAATACTACTTGTATTAAAATTATAAAAGAAGAATACAAATTAATAATAAAAAATGTTTTCAAAATATTTCTAGTTGAAAACAAATCCAATTACAGGGAGAGGGATGTAGCTCAGGGATAAATAAAAGCATTTGCCTAGTATACTTGAGGCCCTGGGTTCAATTCCTAGCACTGCAATTAAATACATACATACATACATACATACGTACGTACGTACATACCAAGGCCAATTAGGACTATGTGTGATATGAACACATTAATTTTTTTAAATTTTTAAAAAAATTAAAAAGAGTGGAAACATACATATTCAGGTTTAATATAGGTTCTTTGCTCTCTGAATGATTAAAGCAGGGAGAGTTTTTTCTATTTGTTAATTTTATTTATATTTGTTGTAGTGTGGATATAAAATGCTCCTCAGAGGCTCATGTGTTGAAGTCTTGGTCCCCAATTAAGCAATATTCAGAGCTGTGGCTTTTGGGAAGTGGTTGGATGATGAGGGCTCTGATTGCATCACTGGATTAATCCAGTGATGGGTTTATAATCAGAATAAACTTTTGGGAGGTAGTGAAAATTAAAGAAGGTAGGTCCTATTTGGAAGAAGTCCGTCAGTAGCAGGCCCTGGAAAGGCAAGTCTTGTGCCTAGTCAGTCTCTCTTTCTCTCTTCTTCCTGTTCTCCTTTTCTCTCTCTTCCCTTGCTGTGCCATGAGGCAAACAGGTGTGCTCCACTACACACACCCACCTTAATTTTTGGCCTCCCCAGTGACCCAAAGTGATGGCATCAAGTGACCATAGCCTGAAACCTTTGAAACTGTCAGTTAAATTAAATCTTGCCTCCTTTAAGTTGATTTTCTAAGGTATTTTGTACTTATAACAAAAAGCTAACACAATATTATCTAAATTTTTGACCATAAAATACATATGTGTTTTGGGTGTGTGTGTGTGTGTATGTGTGTGTGTGTGTGTATTCATAGATGTATGTATTTCCCATATGGCACTGCTATATCTAAAGAATAAAAATATTTGAGCCAGGCACAGTGGCACATACCTATAATCCCAGCAGCTTGGAAGGGCTGAGGCAAGAGAATCCCAAGTTTAAAATCAGTCTACCAAATTAGTGAGGCTCTAAGCAAGTTAGAGAGACTTTGTCTTAAAATAAAAAAAAAAATAAAAAGATCTGGGGACATAGCTCAGCGGTAAAAGCGCCATGGGCTAAATCCTTAATACAAAAAATAGATAGATAGATAGACAGACAGATAGATTGATTGACTGATTGATTTGTAAGAATCTATTTTTTTAACACCAATCTTACATTCTCCAGAAAAAAAAGTGTTAACCTCTAATAATTACTGCTAATCATTAATTTCCATACAAATAACCCTGGAAAGATTTGAGTTGTAGGGTGCAGAGCTGGGAGTGTAATACTGAGGATGTTGTATGCTATACTCTGCAATCCCAGAGGCAGTGATGGGATCCCAATTGAAATGTGCCATAATCAGACTTCAGAACTGAAGGACAGAAGATTAGGCAGAGAGAGAGCCTGAGGTTACTCTCTTTTCCCTGACAATTTAATAGAAGTTTATTTGTTAGCTATATCTGATCTCAGATCTAGAGCTAGCCTTGCAGGGAAATTTTGAAGTAGTTACTTCAAAGGGGCCTTCAGTGAAGATCTAAGTGGAATATAAGAGAATAGGAGACAACTCAAAACTTGTCCTTTATAGTATGATGAGAGGCTACTGTTTGTCTCAGAATTTCACCAAACAACTTGAGAACGCTTCAAAACAGAATTCAAAGGGAGTCATGAAGAACCACAAATACTCAACATGTTATGCCAAAACTAAGTCACTGAGCCTGACAGCAATGGAAAGGTAGATGATGGTAGGAATGGACAGGTAAAATCAAGCCTTCACTCACTAGTGTTAAGGGAAGGCTGAGGATAGTGAATAAAAACTGCAGTCAGTAGTAGCAAAGTTTGCTAAATAAACTACTGTACAAAGTTCCTGATGCCTCAAAGCTAAGCCTGTCTGACCTGGTGGAAGATAAAACTGAAACAATTGTTTGCAAATATTAGAGTGATTTGAGGGGCACAATCCTTAAGACAGAGATTTCAGAATATGTAAAAATGTACAAAAGAAAAAAAATCTCAGAATTTACAGAAGCAAACCCAGCCTCTAGTTTTTCCGTAATAGTCCCTTTCTTCAGAAACAGGCCTAGGTGTCTCCTGAACTTATCTATGCTCTCCTCTGCTTTCTGAATTAATTTATTCCATATGTTTATTATCTCATTCGTGAAATGCTCAGCATGGAAAGCAGACAAAGCCTGCTCTTCAGACTGCCTCTGGCTTCTGTTTCAGAAAGCGAAGATCCTTTCTAAGCTGTTCATCAGCCTCCTTTCCACACACTCTGAACTGACTGCCCTACTCCCAAAATTCTTCCCCATTCCCTGTGAAAACTCACAACGAAGGATTCAGTGAAACTCATTCGATAAGTAAATAAATAATTACACATTTCCAGACTATCATTTTCATTAAAGCTTAGAGTAACACAGAATGCACTGCATTTATGTTTTTGTGATATTTTGTTTCCCTAGGAATTAAATTCTTTACAAGGAGCATTGACATGACTATTGTGACTGCCCTACATAAATCAGTCACTTTCAACTGTTCTATTTCATGAATTTCAAATGAAGTCAATCATATAGGAAACCTTCAACTTTCCACATAGGCACATGTATGTTCACAAGTAAAATGTGATGTCTGAAACTATACATTTTGCACAAGTAAACATGTATTTAATGAACATTTTTGATTTTTTTTCTTAACCTTTATATAATTTAGAAGTATGCTGTCTAATTTTCAGGTATTTATATTATTGGTTTCTGATTTAATTTCCATTACAGCTAAAGGATATTTTTCTATATGGTTTCAATCCTCTTAAATTTATTTAATGTCACAGAATATAGTTTAATTGCTGCATTTTTCATGTGCACTTCAATAATATTCTGCTGTGGGTGGGATTTCTATGAATGTTGGTTAAGTCAGGCTAGAAGCCAGTGTTTTTCAGATCTTTTATTTTCTTACTGATTTTCTTTCTACTTGTTCTATTGTAAGGATCATATGCCATGGGCATGCCTGGACACTGAGTTGCTGGCCATAAGGAACAGCAGCCACTGATTTGCTTAGTCATGCCTGCTTGCAATGATGGGGGCCAAAAAGGGGCCCAGCCCATGTAATCAACAAGGGAGCAACGGGGGGCACCTAACAGCAGGCCTACTGGCTACGATTGATAAGGGAGCACAACCCATGCACATGCGCAGAAGGAAGGCCCAGTAGCAATTATACTATCTCACTGAACATAACCAATGGACATTGACTTTCACTGGGTGTAACCAATCACCAGCCCACACGACCAACTTAGTCCATACCACCAACTTGGGACTGCTTTTAAACTGCTGGCCCTGCTACAGTTTTTGGGCCTTGCTCCAAGGACATCAGTGAGACCGGCCACCTTGCTGTTTGTCCCTGGGTCAGCTCCAACATTCCCTGATGTCCAGCCCTCAGCTGAAGAGAACCACCAGACAAGGACAACGTCTGCTCTTTGGCTAAGAGAAGTCACCTGGCATCGGAGGTACTTTGGGGCTCGTGGTTGCTCTAGGATTATATGAATTAATTGTAATGTTTAGTTGCCCTAGGATTGTGTGAATTGTAATGTTTAGTTGCCCTAAGATTGTGTGAATTGCAAGCAGGACTTAACCACCCTAGAATAGTGTAACTTACCTATAGTGCTTGATTGGTGTGCATCAAATGCTAGTTGGGGTGCTCCAGCACGCCCAATACTTTTTGCATTAATTAATTATATTGGATGATTGTTGTGATTGAACATACACTTGCATTTAAAGACAATCCACCTCCGAGTAATTATTAATTACGCATGCCGCTCGTGACATCTATCAATTTCCAAGTGTTGAAATCCCTGACTGGTATTTCTCCATTTTCTCTTTTCAGTTCTAATTACGTTTGCTTCATATATTGACAAGGCCTATTATTAGTTGTATACACATTTAGGATTATGTCCTCTTGATGAATTGACCCCTTTATTATTAAATATCCCTCTTTAACCTTGAAGATCTTCCTTGTTATAAAATCTACTTTGTCAGATATTCATATAATTACTTCAGTTTTTAAAAACACTTATAGTGAGTCTCTAGAAGATAACATATAGTTGCTGGTTATATGCAATCTGACAATATCTGCCTTTTAATTGAAGAAGATCATATGAAGATCGTTTACATTTAATGTAATTACCATTAATTTGGATTCTAATCTACCACCTCACTATGTATTTAAGTAGATATTTACAAGTCATATAAATGCTAAAATGATCTCACTGGTTTGTTAAGTCAATAACATTCAAGAAACAGATTTCTTAGCCCAGAGTTCTTCAAGGGCCTCAGGAACACAGTGATGTTCAAAAAGCTCATTCTTGTTTCCTCCTAATGGATACTCAGAATTTCTACTGTGACATAATTTTGCCAAACATGAACTTAATTTTGAACAAGCCTCTAGTGTAGGAGCACTCTCCATACCTTCAACCCCTCCCTTCCATCTTTCTCCATTCTATACTAATGGACTATGTACTTGACAGAGAGCACCTCACTGTTTGTAACTTTGGGCCTGATTGGTCCAGGAGTGTATATAAGCTTCTGTATTTTCTGGAATAAATGGTGTTTCTGCATCTCGCTCCGGCAGAGCAGTTTTTTACCTACACCCCCGGGTCTGGGTGCAGGCCATCACCCCCATCCTGGGACACTCCATTTCATTTTCCCAAAGACCCTGTCTTTCTTCATCTCTCCAGGACCCCAACATCCAGCGGACCCACGCAGCACGACCTTAAAGCAATACTCCAGTTCTTTACATTTGAAATACAGGGAACAGAGGAACACATTAATAGCTACCTTTCAGAAAGCAATAACATAATGAGATTGTGGGAAACTACAGAACAAATTACAAATTTCTTCACCAACAGCAAAAAAGAAATGAGGAGATAAGCAATATATAGATGAAAGAAAAGAAATGTTATCAACCAATTTTAAGATATTTGGATCCTAATTCAAACAAAAGAATTGCTAAATATTTATAAGGCACATTCATGCTAATAAAAATTGTTATTAGGTCCAATAGGTATTGTGGTATGGCAAAGAAAAAAATTCTAAACTCAGAGATAAATACTGAAATGTCTCCATAAGCAATGACATTTTATCTTGGATTTTCTTCAAAATGATTTTGTCAATGGGGGAAACAGGGTAGAAATAGTGGCCATATGTTGATCATTGCTGAGGCTGGTTGAGGATAAATTAATTTCTCTAAGCTATTCTCAGTGCTTTTGCATTTATTTTTATAATTATTAAAATAAAAAATCTTTTAAAAGTTTGCTCTCTCATTATATGCAAACTAGTATCAAAATTGAAAGAATCTCATTGAAATTTTATTTGTGACAATTTTATAATTTTTATCGGAAAGAAAATGGAGAGCTACAAAAAGGTGAATAAATCTTCATCACTTTGAAATATGCCATTTCCCATGTTTTCAAGAGTATAAAATAACCCTGTGATGAGCTCTGGTACTTGTCCTCGAGGTGGTTCTCTTAAGGAAATAGAAAGTAAAGATATTAAATGATGATGAATAAAATCCCAAATCCTCTTCAGCAAACTTTAATGTACCAAGCAGCAGCTTTTCCTTCCAAATATACATCAAGCTTCCTTGATTAAATTTATCAAATTTTTTTTTGCATTTATTGAATATGGGTAATTTCTAGAAGGCATAAAATTTTCTATCAAAACTAATTTATTCTATGACAATCTTAACTGCCAACTCTACTCAAGAATGTCATATTATTAATGGTGTCATATATCATCTATTAGTTTTGTGTGTACATGTGGATGGTGGGTCACTGGGGATTGAACTCAAGGCCTTGTGAATGCTAAGCAAGGGCTCTGCCACTGAGCTACACCTCTAGCCCCCATCTTCCATTACGTTTAATGAATGAAATCCTTGTGCTTGCTGACCTCCTTTTCAGTCTGAGGGATCTCTTTCATATGATCAGGACAAAACAGAGAAGAAGGAATATTGCTAATCTCCATGTAATAAACAAAAATTGTAACATACTAATGATCAATGCAAATTATCTTTCTTTCATCTCCCACTCCCATCCCACAATTTCCTATAACAGATTATTGTTAATGTGAAAAATGATACTAGCCACAGGCATCTGAAAATTTTGGAATGATGGATGGTGAAATCTCAATCCAAACTCTTCACTTGTCAATGTTCCTGCAAACTACACTGACTTAAGATCAATAAATGGTCATTTATATTTACTTTAATGGTGAATCAGTGTATTTCCCCCCATTAGAGTTTAGATCTGGATTGTCCCCATCGTCTTCCCTCCCCACCCTTCTCAGCTGTCCTGAGCTGAGCAGCTTTCTTCTACCACACCCTTCTGCTATGATGCTCTGCCTCACTTCAGGCCCAAAGCAGGGGAACCAGCTGACCAATGAACAAACTGTCTGAAACCATGAGCCAAAATAAATCTTTTCTTCTTTAAGTTGTTTTTCTCAGCTATTTGTTACAGCAACAAAAAGGAACACATCCATAAACAAGGAAAATCTAAGAACTTCTGCATTGTATACTTCACAAGAGAGACTTACTATTAAGATTTTTATGTTCATCACAGTTCTTACATGTAGTATTGATACATAAATACCTGGAAGAAGAGGTATTCGGCTATGAGAGAAGCTATAGAAAATCAATGTGAGGAGAGAGATACAGTACGACTAAGACCATTTGTCAAATATGTCTTATTCATAATGGGAATAATATATGAGATAAAAGAATGAAAATGAAAGATTCTCACTAAAATGGACCAAACTTTCAGACTCACCACTTATTTTGTAACTATATGCATTTGTAATCCTCAATATCTATTTAAAATGTAGTAAGTGCTCCAACAAGTTTTTAAACTTAGTTTAGTGTAAGCTTAATGATAAATTCTATGTCCACTATAAATCCCAATAAAACAACTTAGACAATAAGTTATACTAAAGAAACTAAATCAGTTACTGACATCATTTTCCCTCCCTCCATGAAATATGAAAGGAAACACTTTTTTCTAGGTTTCTAAATGCACCTCGGTGAAAATCCTCAGGAGTTATTTTCTACATTCTCTGTACATGTAGATTTTTTCCTATTTCATCCTCAAAGATGATAGATGTTCAGAAGTTAATACCTCAACATAACAATTCAGAAGTACGTCATATGTATTATGGTTTCCCTGCGATGTGATATAAAATTGTCATCTATATCTCCTGAGAAAAGAAAATTAATCATTTGTCATTTAGTAAGATAATATTTTTCCCACCATAGACAACTGAGACTCAGAAATGCTGGGAATGGGGAGTAGAAAGACCAAAGGAAAAGATGCTGCTACTGATGTCTCTACAGTCATACTAAAAACTAGCAGAAACAGAGGGATGTCACATGATAGGACCACCAATGGTGACCTCCTAAAACGAAAATGTATGTAAACATAAAGTCAGGCTCTTGTTCTTTCTAAGAGCACACCACATATACAGAGCTTACCACTGAGCAAGGAAGGAACCAATGTATAACAGCAATTTTGCTTAAATTCAATTTAACTTTAAATTCTATGTGATCAGCTCTTCCTATTCTTTGTTTTATAAATAAAAACCTTAAAAGAATCACCATAAATGTTCTATATACCATAATAACCTATTTATGCACATGGTCAATTTTCATAATACCTATACTTAAGTGAGAATCTAAATAGCTATTTATAGCATATGGCAAAATACTTTATTTTTTTAAATTAAGCACTTCAGGTTAAAAAATGCCAACTTTTGTCAGGTGTGGTAGTGTATGCCTGTAATCTCATTAGCTCAGGAGGCTGAGGCAGGAGGATCATAGATTAGAAGACGCCTCCGCAATTTAGTTAGGCTGTAAGCAATCTAGCAAGACCCTGTCTCAAAATAAAAAACAAAAAGGGCTGGGGATGTGGGCTCAGTGGTTAAGTGTCCTTGGATTCAATTCCTGGTGCCAAAATAAATAAATGAATAAATAAATAAATAAATAAATAAGCCAATTTTTGTCTGTAGACAGAGAAATCAGATATGTGATACGGTGTTCAGGTTATATTTGTTTCAATACACAATCTTATCCACAACACACACATACACACACACATACACACAAATTATAGAGGCATTTAAATATTTTCAGTATTATTAAAAAGCCCAAGTAATTATTTTTGACATAAACACCCTGACATAATATGAAAACACACACATTGAGTATGTGCTATATATTCAAAGGACAAATAATTGCTGGGAAGAAGTTTTTGTTTAAATTTTTGCATAAACTGATCATGATGTGGGATGGGGAGAAGATAGCAGCTATTGATTATTAAATTGTCACAGATGGACATTATGTTCATGTCTTTTGTATTTCTTATCCTTCTCGTCATACCACATCATTTCAAGGTACATGTGATAGCTTTTCATTGCTGTGGCCAAAATGCCTGACAAGAAAACTTACAGGAGGAAAAATTATATTGGCTTATGGTTTCAGAGTTTCAGTCCATGGTGGGGCAAGCCAATTGCTCTGGGCCCAAGAGAAGCAGAAGATTATGGTCGAAGGGCTTGGAGGAGGAGCACTGCTCCATCCATGGCAGCCAGGAAGCAGAGAAAGAGAGAAGAAGGGGCTGTAAGGAAGATGAACCTTTCTAGGACATGCTCCAAGTGATCTACCTCCTCCAGTATGCCCCATCTGCCTACAGTTATAAACTAGTCCAGCAAACTAAGATGGCCTGAATGGATTATAGCTCTCACAATCCCATCACTTTACCTCTGAACATTCGTGCATTAACACCGGAGCTCTGAGGGAACACTTTAGATCTGAACTATAACAGTATAAATTAGAGGAAAGTCTTTGATCTACAACTCACTCATAAATACATGCTACTGAGGATGTTTAGTGTCGCCATTACAAAACAAAGTAATTTGTTTGCTGTTGATCAAAATCTAATAGCACTAATCACCTTTAGATATTTCTAAATAAACCCTTCTCTCTACCTGTAATCCTTAAGGTCATGTGTAGAAACAAAACAAAAACAAATTAAAATGGTACTATATTATTGTTTCTTTTTATATTAACCAATGGCTATGTTTCCTAACATTCTTGAATCACAAACCTGGAGAGAACCAGGACTCCTAAAAACATACAAAGCCAATGACTTGTGATACACCCAGGACCCAGTAGTGCTCATATTTTGCAGATTGTTCTTGGTTCCCATAATCCCATGTCTGTTACCTGCAGACTCTATTTCTTCTAACTGTCCCTGGACATTATTATTTCTTGATATTCATATCATTTACCATCTTCTCCATGAACTGTGGTTCCTGCAGGACTTTACCTTCTTCCATGTCTCAAGCTAAATCTTAATGATCCCCTGATCTATAACAACACATACATCACTTCCAATCTCTAGGTCAATACTGTCAATTTCATGTGAGCAAATGCAATTTGCACAAAACTGAAAATTTCAAATTATTTCTTCACTTTTCCCCCTTCCTTTCCATAAACTCACTTCACCAATTGTTCATGCTCCTCTTCATCCTCTAATTTTAATCAAGACTACTGATAATACTAACAAGAAATGAGAGATTTACCCTTGACTTTACCTCTGTGCAACTCCATCTACCTAATAGGCTTCCAAAAGCTACCAGTCTTAAGAGAATTTGTATTTCCCTTCCTCCTTTTGACATCTACTGTCTTAAACTTCATCTAGTCTTGTCTGTAGTATTACAATAGCATCCTACCTAGTCTCCATGACTGTAATCCTACTGCCCTGAAATTTACCTCTAATTGGGTTCCCGAGTGATCATGGTAAAATTCAAAGCCAACAACATTCTCTCTTCAAAGATTCTTCATGACCTTTAGAATCAGTTCAAAACCTAAGTTGCACATTAAGCCCTTCAAAATCTTTCTCTGGGCACCATTCCATATTTTTCTCTAATCTCTGAGTGCACCTGCACAAGATCTTTACTCAGGTATAAACTGTGTTTCCTCAATGCACTGAGCAGTGCTTTTGCAACTTACTGCCCTCCTATATGGAATGTCTTCTCTTCTACTTTTCTATATCGAGCAGGAACTGACAACTTTACAGCAAGTGTATGAGCCAGAATCCAGTCCAGGAAAAAGTGTCCTAGACTGACCCTACCCATTAGTCACTCTTCTGAATTTGTAGTGCCAATATATTCTCCTGACTTCTCTTTTACAATCAGCAATATCTCTATAGTCTGTTCAGGGCTTTACACATTCTTTAGCTCATGACCTATGACCCATGACCCATGACCTCACCTGTTATGTTAACGGCTTGTTCATTATCTTCTGGCCCAGAGAGAATTAAATCAGTAACGTGCCCCCTCTGTCCTGCCTTTGGAAACCTTCCTCTGGAGCTTTTCTCAAGGACACTGTACACATAGTCCCTGTACTTCTGGTAAAAATGGGACCCCAACCAGTTGGGTAATGGCTGGTAAACTCTTTCATCCCTTAAATCTCAGCTCGAACTTCATAGTCTTCTGTGAAGCTCTCCTTGTCCTTCCCAGATTATTAGCTCTGAGGCTTTGAATGCATTTCCATTACACATTGTTTATATTGTAATTGTTTATTTTTCTCTTTCATTATGCTAATTTCTATAAAAGAACTTAGCATTTCATATCCATAACATCAAATTATGCTAGAAATATAGTAGATATTTCATTCATAATGATTGATAAAGAACATGCCTGTTTGATGTCATTTTCTCCAGTGAATATTCCCTTAAGACTAAAAAAATTAATCTTTGAATAGATCGCAAGAATCTTACATTTAATCTAAGATCATGGTTCCTCCAGGCTTTTAGATATTTTCTTCACTTGTTTTTCCTGTTTTAATCCCTTTTGTCTTTTACTGTTTTAATTTGCACTAAATATTTACTGGGTGAAAAAAATAAATATCAAATTACCTTACTAATTTTCATCTTCTTATCAATGAACATGAGTAATAAACTCCTGTTATAGAAGACCTTCATGATATTTCAATGAAGCTCCTGAGGCTCCTTCTCATCCCCCCCTCCTCCCAACACCTTTCTGTAGTGATTCATTCCTTCTCTTGGGAAGTGGATGGGATTAAAGATGGTGGCCATAGTTTATTTTTATTAAGGTACAACAAGGCATATCTGTCCTTTCCAAGCTAATACTTGTCTTTCCATAATATATATGGTGAATTATGGAATGAAAATTTTTCTTATCACAAATCTGTTTTTGTTTGAAAATTATGCTTATTTGCTTTTCAGAAGATATTATTTTCTGAAATGTCAGAGAAAAACACCTATTTTTCTATGCTATCTATTAAAAATTAGATTGCATTTTTATTGCATGAATTTATCTCATGTTTATATAACATTTTTTGGTAAAACTAATATGCAAATATATATTTATTAAGGAAACATCCTCAAAAAATAGAAGAAATGAAAGTAGTTCCAAATAATCTAAATTTTATATTCACTATAACCTGAAAAATCCATATCATTGCAGAGCAGACAAAAATGAAAAAGAATATGATACAAACCCCTGCATCACATTTCCACAAAGGTTTTTCTATTTCTCTATGCAGCATTCTTTCTATTCCTATCCCAGATCTCTCAGAGGTGGAACTTTGCCAAGAATGTAAAGGTCTGTTGAACTCTGTAGCAGTTTTACAAAATTGGCAAATGTCCACAAAGGCTTTAAGAAGGACCACCAAATTCAGCTGAGCTTTGAACAGGAGACTCCTACATGGTCAAGTTAAAATCTGATAGATATGGGAAAAATCAGAGTACTGCAGTGGTTGCAGTACATAGGTATAGTTCTTTAATTTCTTTGAGAAGTGGAGAACAGGAAAAGCTACTACCACAGAGAAAGAGGGGGGAAAAAATAACTGTTTTAGTAGCACTGGGGCAAATGTGAATAATCTCTTCTGATGTATTTCCCTGATCTCTTAGGGGGAAAAAAAAGTCTCTCAACAGCACAGGAAGAAAACTGCTTCTTTAACCCCCTGATGACAGAAACAAATTGTTTTGCAGCTCTGGGAAGAGATTTGTCACAAATGTGCAAACCAGACACTGTGTATCCTGGACATTGTGCAGCACTACAATATCACATTAGTAGGGAATTTGAATGTGATCCTCTAATAACATAAGAGATCTTTTTTAACATAAAGGTCCATCTTGATAGTTTAGCATGTATGGATTTTTGTGTGATATCAAATATAATTTTGTTTTTGCTGTGGTTATCATATTTGCTGTACTTCTCAATGTATCCAAGGAAATTTCATTTCTACACCAAAATAGGTTTTGAAAATGCCAATTTGTTGTCTAGTGGACTTTTAACATTAAATGTATTTAAAATTAAATAGTTGCTTATGATAAACTGGGCAATAAAGATGGCTTGGTAAGTGAGCCAACCATTCTATGAATCATTCCTTTGATGCTATTTCCATAAAAGAAAATGTCCTTATGGTAACCCTTCATAAACACATTTTCCTAAGCATTTCCATACACATATGAAGAAAGACAGCCTATGTAGCATGAGCTACATAAAAGCATGAGCTCTAGATAACAGATGGACATGTACACCAAATCCTGGTTCTGCCACTGAGCAGATAAAAGATTGAGTATATTTCTTAGCATCTCTGAGTGTCTAGTTTCTCAATTACATAATGAATATGATAAAACCAATCTTAAAGGACCATCAAAAGCATTAAATGGGAAAATACACTAAGCACCCAACTTAAGGTCTGGCAAATAACAGACCAATAATTCCCAGAGACTGTTTCTCAAATAAAAGTAACAACCACAATGATAATGTATCTAGAACAAGATACAAATATGTTAAGAAATGAAAGGCCTTCATTTAGAATATGCAATTTAATATAATGATAAGCAGGTATAACAATCATGCAGGTATAATAGAAAACCCAAAATGAATACTCAAATATCTACTAGAAATACTTACATCCATTCATTAAACAGTAATTGATTATCTACTATGTGCTGGCAATTTAGAGACAAATGACATAGTTCTTGTGATCAACAAACTCACAATTTAGGACATGGGTTTAGAATACTACATTATTTGCAAAGACAGATAATTATGTGTAAATATAATTGCATTTTTGGTAAATTAACCAGACTTATGGGAGAGAATCAAATAGGAAACAGGCTTCCCAAAGAGTTTGACATCAGAGCTGAATTTTAAAAAATTAGTTTTCCAGGTATAGAAGGTGATAGAAAGTGGTGTTGATGAAATGTTCCCATCTAGTCTAAGTCAGAGCACATGAGAGCTGAAGACATAAGAAAGCAACTGTATCCTGGAAATCCAAACACATCAATGAGGCTGAAGCATAGGACTCAAATGCATTCACAAAGAATATCAATATAACATAGAGGACTTTCATTTTTGGCAGGTAACTACAGTATGAGGTTGCCCACCCTAGAGAACAGTCTTGTCTTTATGCAAGACATGTGCAGGAGTGGTAGCAAATAAAAAGAACGATCTATCTATATGACAAAACTACTCTTGAACTTGAGCTGTAATGGGACTATCTCATCAGGACCACCCAATTTTTTGGTCTTCCAAAGAAAGAAGTAGATATATATGGCATAAGAAAATTATTAGCATAATAAAGAAAAGCTTCATTAAAGTATTTATTCAGGTGAAATCAAATTTCAGTCCAATTAGACAGCTAGACCACTAATTGCTAGAATAGTAAGAAGCAGAATATTATTTAAAATTTATGAATAGGGACAACCAAAGGAGTATCTATAAAACAGAGACAAAAGGCATGAAATGGCTTTGGTCAGAAATCAGATTCACATGTTTAAATAAGAACCAAAACAAAGTATAAAATTCTTGTACTATGACTTAGAACTATAAAATTATACATCTTAAAGGTATTTTAGAAATCATCCAGTGGATTTTAAAGAGTAAATAAAAGAGCCAGACATGGTGGCACATACCTGTAATACCAGTAGTTCAAAGCTAAGGTTGAAAGCCAGGCTCAGAAACTTAGTGAGGCCCTAAACAACTCAACAAGATTCCGTTTCAGAAAAATAAAAAGGGATAGGGATGTTGCTCAGTGGTTAAACACTCCTGGGTTCAACCAGTACCAAAAACAGAAAAAAAAAAAAAAAAAGCAACTAAAAGAATGGCTGTACTTCTACTTCTGAGAGATTTTCTTGAATAAAAACAAAAAACACATCTGCCTCATTTTTCCACTTCCAGACACTGTAGTAGGTGACACTTAAACTCAGAATTTGAAATGACATAAGCAACAGAAAAGCATAATTTCATTACCACACCAAGAGAGCTAAGGAGCAACCATCAAAAAAGAGGTAGGTGATCCAGCTGGGCATGGTGGCACATGCCTGTAATCCCAGTGGCTCAGGAGGCTAAGGCAGGAGGATCGCAAGTTCAAAGCCAGCTTCAGCAACAGCGAGGCACTAAGCAACTCAGTAAGACCCTGTCTCTAAATAAAACACAAAATAGGGCTGGGGATATGGTTCCATGGTCAAGTACCCCTGAGTTCAATCCCTGGTACCTGCCCCTTGCCCCCCTAAAAGAGGTAAGTGATCCATAAGCTTGTCACTTTGAAAAGAGCATGGCACAGACTATTTCTTAGGCTACATTGGCCTCAGTCTCATTTGGCAATGAGAAGGTTGTGGACACAGGAATCTGTGGGTTCTTTTATGTTTATATATGGAAATATATCTGCATAGAATAGATTTCTATTGCTCTGTCAATAAAAATTACTTTAATATTTGGGAAGGGTGTGGTGGTGGGGAAGCATTTGGGTATGTTTGTTACAATAGCTATCCACTAGACTAATATGAAAGATAAAGAAAAGAACCATACATTCGCAGGGAGACATAAAAGAGATCAGAATTAGAGCAGCAAAATTTCTAAAGCCTTTTGTTTAAGTTTCAGTATTTCATATGCCACTCCCCACCATGCTGATTGAACACTTGAGGCATTGGAAACTGCTGTGGGGTTTCTTTTTCTTTTTTTCTTCTTCTTTTTTTTTTTTTTTGGTATCAAAGATTGAACTCAGGGGCACTTGACCACTGAGCAACATCCCCAGCCCTATTTTATATTTTATTTGGAGACTATTTAGAAACAGGGTCTCACTGAGTTGCTTAGCAGCTTCGCCTTTGCTGAGGCTGGCTTTGAACTCGTGATTCTCCTATCTCAACCTCCCAAAGTGTTGGGATTACAGGTGTGCGCCACTGCGATGAGCGAGTACTTTCTTGTGTAGAAAGGAAGGTGAATTTTAGCGGGACAAAACTCAATGGGGTGGTATGAGTAGAGGCAAGTAAAGAGTCAAAAAGTCGATTTTTGAAGAGTTCTGTCAAAAGTTGAACGGTTGACATAAAGTCATGGAGCAAAGAGAGTAAGGAAAAGATAGAGCTTAGAATTATTAGCTCTTCTGTAATCCCAGCACTTGGGGAGGCTGAGACAGGAGAACCACAAGTTCAAAGCCAGCCTCAGCAATAGCAAGGTGCTAAGCAATTCAGTGAGACCCCGTCTCTACAAAAAACACAAAATAAGGCTGGGGATGTGGCTCAGTGGTCAAGAGTCCCTGAGTTCAATCCCTGGTACCAAAAACAAAAAATTATTTGCTCCTTTCATTTGAACTCAGGGATGGTCATAACATCAATTTTATATCTTTTTTTCTTCTATACTACAACTTCCATCAACTGTCCCTATTCCTTAGGGAAAGTTGATTAAAGCCATGAAGTTGTATGGATATGTGAAAAGTGTACAGTGGGGAAACAACTAGAGTATTATACAATAAAAAGAATTACAGTTGTTCTGATATAACTCCTCTGTTGAAGCCAGGGGAAAGAGAGCAGCCATGAAGAAGTAATGGTTCCAGAATTCTAGTTCCTAATGTATCAGTGTAAGAAGTAGACCCAGTAACACTTAGTTCTGTGAAAGGAGCAAGAGAGGAGGAGAAACTGCTGTCAAGACAACATCTCTGGTGCACAGGAAAACCTCCTCTACTTCCCATGGATGCTAGAGAAGGTGACCATTGGGTTAAATTTATAACAGATAAGGGGTAACTACCCTGACTGAAGTTAGAACCAACACTGCTGATGTATGTAAACTGTTGTAGATTCAAGGTTGAGATCTGTTACAATGGAGATGGCTTCCTTTAAAACAGATGAAGAAAAATAGAAAATTTCAGCAGTCAAAAAGGATGATAAAAAAAATTATTAAAGTACAAATACATAAATAGTTGTTCTTTTTAAAAGCATATATTGATAACCATTACATGGGAGGCACTGGGATAATTATGTAAGACATAAGTCAAGCTTTCAGGAAATATGATGAACTTCTAGTTTCTGGACAGGCATGTAAGAAACTTAGAAGTTGCCACTCTATCCTAATAACAAGCAAAAAAAATCAAACGAACTGAAGATAAATCTGTTAATCTTGTTAAAATTTCAGAGAAGTTGAGGTTACAGGACAAACCACTGCCCCCAAAACTGGAGAAGCAGAGACAAATACAGACAATCACAACTTATTGCAGTAGAAGCCAGTGCTAGGATAGGAAACCTGAACTGTAATCAATGAATTGCTGACAGTTCAGTGTGGACAACTGTGAGAATCAAAAATTCCAGGGGAACCCAGTCAGAGGGCACACTTTTGTGAGTTTTATCTCTAAGAGCTCTCCTAGATCTCACAGTGAATGCTGAATTTTAAAAGTAGTGCTTAGCATGCTTCAGAATGAGGGAGGGAGAAAGGAACTATTTTGAAATACCATAGAGTAACAAGGTCTCTCCTCAGGAGAATCTACTTTACCAGAGTGTAGCCTATCAGGATTTTTTAAAACCTACCTGGGAAAAGGGGATTACCTAACTCCAGCTCCCTCTATTTACTTGGTTCCATTTCATGTAGGAAGACAGGGCTTGAGGGATTAAGAGGCACTGGTGAAACTCACAGTCCAGGCATGCATTTACCAGAAGGCAGAATCCTAGTCATACAACTGTAGACTACTTTGCCACCCCACACCTTACCACTACATTACCAAAGGCCTATTTATATTAACCCAACTTTCAAAAATGTTGCAAGGCATACAAAACAAAAATGAACAAACAAGCAAGGAAACAACAACCCAAACACTTTAAAGAGCCTTAAAAAAAAATCACAACCAGAATTAGATATGGTAGGAATGCTGGAATTATCAGAGTGGAATTTTTTTTTAACTATGATGTGGAATAAGAATTCACCCAAATTTCCAAAGAAGCTATAAGCAAAAAGAGAGTGGGGTGAAATATTTAAGGTATGGAGAGAGAAGAGACTAAAATGCTATTCTCTGTGAAATTATCTTTCAAAAGTGAAAAATAAACCAAAAAAATCTCAAACAAAAATTGAGGGAGTTTACTGCCAGAAGATTTGCTTTGTAAATAGTATTTTTAAAGTTCTTCAGAAACAAGGAAAATTATATTTGTCAGAAACTCATATCTAAATAAAGAAAGGAAAAACATCAAGGAATGAACAAGTGACCTAACATCAAAACTTTCATTTTTCTTATTCTTAACTGGTCTAACACACAATTAATGCAAAATAATAATAGTGACAACATATTCAAAAACACATATCCTTATGTATGCTCAGGCATAAGTGAAATGACCACAATGATACAAGAGATAAGAGAGAAGTTTTAGAAATATTTTATATTGCAAATTAGTTGCACTACTTATGAAGCAATATAAAATGCCAATATCAAATAATAAGGATTTGTTATTTGAAAGTGTACTTAGATGACTTGTAAATGTATGTTACAAATTCTTAAGTAACAGCTTAAAAAGTTTTTAAAAAGTATACTTTAATATGCTAAAAAGAGAAATAGCAGAAATATAAAATGCTCAACTAAAAATTGAAAGGCAGAAAAAATGCAGAAGACAAAATAGGAACAAAGAATAAGGACAACAAATACTAAAAGTAACAAATGTAGTGGTTATTAATTCAACTCTATCAATAATCACTTTAAATATCAATAATCTAAATACATCAATTAGAATACAAAGTTATCAGAGTAGTTCAAAAGCAAGACTTAATACATGTTGTCTACAAGGAATTCATTTTAAATATAAAAACAGATTAAAAATAAAGAGATTGATGAAGAAAGGGATGATATTGATCAAAGAGTACAAGTTTTAGTTAGAATAGAAGAATAAATTTAGGGATCTGTTTCACTGAACAGTAACCACAGTTTATAGAAATATATTTCCAAATTGTTTAAAGAATAAATTTGAAGCAATCCTACCACAAAAAAAGAGACAAAGTTGGTGAGTTAATGGATATGTTAATTAGCTTGATTTAATCTTTCCACAATGTGGACATATATCAAAACATTACACTGTAACTCATAAAGAAATACAATTATTTGTCAAGTTAAAATAATACAAGTAAAGATATTGAAAAATGTACACCATGCAAACACTAATCAAAAGAAAGCTGGAAGTATCTATATTAATTTCAGAGCAGGCTTCAGAGATGAAATTTATCTGGAATAAAGAGGGACCTTACATAATGATAAAGGGATTAACATTCCAAGAAGACATGACAATCCTTAATGTGTAAGTGCTTACCAAAGACTATCAAAAATCATGAGCTACACTGGGTTCAGTGGTGCTCACCTATAACCCCAGCAGCTCAGGAGGCTAAGGTAGGACGATTGCAAGTTCAAAGCCAGCCTCAGCAACTTAGTGAGACCCTGAGTAACTTGGCAAAACCCTGTCTCAAAATAAAAAATAAAAAGGGCTGAGGATGTGGCTCAGTGGTTAAGCACCCCTAGATTCAATCCCCAGTACCAAAACAAAACAAAACCAATGAGCCCACTATTGACAGAATTTCAAAGAAAAAATAAATTCATCATTATTATTGAAAACACTGACACTCATCTGTTAGAAATGAACAAATTCGCCAGGCAGAGTATCAATAAGGAGAAGTTGAACTGATAACACCTCAGCCAACTTGCTATGCAAGACAAACATGGACTACTACTTCAACCAACAGCAGGCTATACATTCTTCTCAAGCTCGAATGTAATATTCACCAAGATACACCACATTTGGGACTATAAAACAAACCTCAACAAATTAAAAAGAATAGAAATCATACAATGTCTGCTCTCAGACCACAGTGGAAATGAAACTAGAAATCAAAAACACAAAGATATCTGAAAACTAATTCCCAAATACTTGGAACTCAAACAGCACACTTCTAAAGAACAAATGGATTAAAACCCAAATTTCAAGAAAATTTTTTAAATATTTTTAAGTAAATGAGAAGGAAAATATAATTCACCAAAATCTGTAAAAAACAGTGGTTGGAGGGAAATTTATAGCGTTGGACACATAACTAGAAAAGAAGAAAAATCTAAAATCAATAATCTAAGCTTCTGCCTCAGGAAACAAGGAAAACGAGTAAATTAAATCCAAAATAAGCAGAAGAAATAATTAAAATTAGGACAGAATGCAATGAAAGTGAAAACAGGAAATCAATAAAATCAACAAAACTGAAAACTGGTTCTCTGAATCAATAAAATCAATAAACCACTTTGGCCAGGATAGCAAAGAAAAAAAGAGAGGAAACAAATAACTAATATGAGAAAATAAAAGAAGGAAAAGCTCTACAGATCTATGGACATTGAAAAGATAATAAAAGAATATATGAAAAACACTATGCCCCAAAATATGATAACCTATTCTTTAAAAGACAATGTGCCAAAACTTAGAAAAGATCTGAATAGGCTTATTAATGAATCAGTAATTTATAATTCCAAAACAGAAAGCACCAGGCCTGGAGGGGTTCAGTCAGATGGTAAATTCTACCAAATACTTTTCAGTACAATATTTTTTGATTGATGAAATGACAGCAATATTTTTCAATCTCTTCCAGAAGATAAAAGTACAGAGAATGCTTCCTAACTCAATCTACAGGGCCAGAATTACCCTAATATCAAAATGAGAAAAAGACATAATGAGAAAACTACCACCAAGTATCTCTCATTAATGTAAATACAAAAATTTTTACAAAACTTATCAAATTCAACAATTATAAAAATGTTTATACCACTACTAAGTTGGATTTATCCCAGGTGTATGAGTCTGACTCCACATTGAAAAAAAAAAAAAATTCAATGTAACCTATCACTGCATACGGCTACAGAAGAAAAATCACATGATCATATCTATAGATACAGAAAAATCATCCAACAAAATCCAATACCTACTCATGAGGAAAACTCTCAAAAAACTAATAGAGGTGAACTTCCTCAACTTGATAAAGAATACTGACCAAGAAAAAACAAAAACTAAAAACCCTAACACCTAACACCATAATTAAAGGTGAGAAATGGAGTTTTCTAACTAAGAGCAGGAAAAAGTGAAGTATCTTTCACCACTCCTTTTTAGTGTTCTACTAGATGTCCCAGCTACTGCAATAATACCAAAAAAAAAAAAAAAAAAAAGCAGAAGTGTGTGGGGAGGGAAGGAAAAGGAAGGGAAATAAAGGAGAAAGGAAGGGGAAGAAAGGAGATAAAGAAAAGGTACACAGGTTAGAAAGAAAAAACAAAACTGCCTTTGTTTGCAGATAACCTGATTTTATATGCAAAACATTAAAAAGAACAGACAAAAACAAGAAACACACACAGCCAAAAATACTGGTTGAAACTAATAAGCAATTACAGCAAGATTGCAGGAAACAAAGTTAATATACAAAAGTCAATTGCTTTCCTATACATCAATAATGAATAAAAGAAAATTGGAATTAAAACCATATCATCCTTTATATGAAAATGAAATAATTAGGTATAAACTTAACAAAATGTGTATGAGATTTATAGGGGGAAAATTATAAAACTCTGATGAAAGATTTCAAAGAATAAATAAATTGAGAGATATTCCATGTTCATGGATAGAAACATTCAATATAGTAAACATAGATGACCTTGGTTTTGGTGATGACTTTCTATATAAAATGCCACAATCAAAATTCATCAAAGAAATAACTGATAATCTGAAATCAGTTTGTTCCATGAAAGACAATGTAAAGAGAATGAGTAGGCAAGCCACACACTTGAAGAAATATTTGTGAAGACATCTGATAAGTGTCTGATAAAATCCAGTAATAGTTCTCCTTGGTATTTACCCAAAGGAATTGAAAAGTCATGTCTACACACACACACACATACACACACACATCCCATACAAAATGTACAAAGAACTCTTCTTAAAACTCAACTATTAGAAACTAAACAACCAAAACAATAGATGGACATGAGACCCAAAAAGACAACTCACCAAAGATTAGAAAGATGACAAGTAAACATCAAAAGAGATTCAATGGCATTTGGCATTGGGGAATTATAAATTAAAACAACTATGAGATACCACTACACATCTATTAGAATTGTCAAAATCCATAACATCTACAACACCAAATGCTGGTGATGATGTGAAACAATGTCATTCTTTGCTTATTGGAACGCAAAACAGTATAACCACTCCCAAAGATGGTGTATCAGTGTCTTACAAAACTAAACATACTCTTGCCATAAAATCCAGTAATAGTTCTCCTTGGTATTTACCCA
Source organism: Geosciurus inauris (assembly GCA_004024805.1). Classification (NCBI taxonomy): domain Eukaryota; kingdom Metazoa; phylum Chordata; class Mammalia; order Rodentia; family Sciuridae; genus Geosciurus; species Geosciurus inauris. The sequence goes on from PVHX01000957.1 coordinate 227,932, forward strand.
AAGGAATTGAAAAGTCATGTCTACACACACACACACATACACACACACATCCCAAAACAAATAAAAAAAAAAAAAACCCTCTTCACACAGATGTGTATAACAGCTTTATTCATAATTGCCAAGGTTTGTAAATAACCAAGATATCCTTTGGTAAGTGAATGGTAAACTGTGATACATTCAGACAATGGAATATTATTCAGTGTCAAACATAACTAAGCTATCAAGCCATGAAAAGACATGGAAAAGGCTTAGCTGCATAATACCAAATGAATAAAGTTTATCTGAAAAGGCTACCTATTGTATGATTCCAACTATGTGACATTCTGGAAAAGGAAAAACTATGGATACAGTATAAAACATGAATAATTGCTGAGAGCTACAGGACAGGGAGAAATAAAAGGCAGAGCGTAAGAATTTTTAGGCCAATTTTTAGGACAAATTTTAGATTATTCTATATGATACTACAATGTTGGATCCATGTCATTATATGCTTGTCCAAACCAATACAATGTTCAACATCAAAGTTGAACCCCAAAGTAACCTATGGGCCCTGGATGATAATGGTATGCCAAGGTAGCTTATCAATTGTAATGAATGTACCACTCTGGTCTGGGATGTTCATAGTGTGGGAGAATGAATGGAAGGGGGTGATGAGAACTCTATACTTTCTACTTAATTTTGCTATAAACCTAAAACTCCTTTTTTTTTTAAATTTTAAGTTTATTAGAGAGGAAGGGAGAAAATAAATTTGGCAACAGAAATAGAATACAGAATATGTTCAAGACACCCACAAAGGAAGTGCTACAGGAATTTAAAAAAGGAAGACACTGCTTACAACATGCAAGTTATAACTTATGCTAACTTTCATTATGGAACTGTGAAGAAATCTCAATAAAATTTCTCAGGGAAATAAATCATGATTCTGGTTGAGGAACATTTGGGGTTGTGAATGTATCAAGGACAGAAAAAAAGAGCATCATAGATGCATGATTGTTAGATATGCACAAAGTATATTTGATATAAAAATCAAGCAAGCAATAACTTTCAAGGAAAAATATGTGAACCATGAATATATAGAAGTGTACTTGAGCTACTCATACCCTTTGATAATCCTCAGCAATTAGGTAATTGCAAGGAAAGGGGTAGTGAAAGATTGAGCTGTTCATCACTAAGTATATCAGGTGGCATTGCTAGTTAAAACAAGTAGCTTGTTTTAAAAAGAAGCTAAAAGTTAACTATTAAAAGTCCACTAAAGCTACAAAAGAGAAATAAAATATTCTTTGAGTTAAGCCCACTATTGAAAGGTTGTGCATTTCTTCCCAAAGATGTTTACGGGATACCTTTCTAGGGCAGGGAGGAAACTAAACAACTGAGCTGTGGGGTATTTAACCAATTTTTCTCTGTTTAAGAGAACTTTAATAAGGATGCCTTCTCATCTCAAAAAAATGAATAGCAGCTATAAACATAATGATTCAATGGTAGTGATACTAAAGTGACTGCCTGAAAAAATATGTATTTTTAATCTAAATCTTAACATTTCAATACAACAAAATCACATTCTATTAAATATGTCCTTCTAAAGGAGGTCTGAATTTTATTATCTGCATACTCTGATCTATATTAAACCAGGAAATAAGTTGCTAGTCTATATTAATATACTTGTGAAAGGGATGAATAAATGATGAAAGTGATATAATTAAATTCTGGCAAAAAGTGGGCTTAGGTAAATCAATACAAACCATAAAGTATATTAAACTTCCACCCAGCAAAGTATGTATAGAGCAATACATTTGTTTATATTTGGACCAAAGATTAAGAGAAAAGGTATTTCATCATTACAAAGAAGTACTGGTGTCGGCAGCATATACACTAAAATTGGCATAATACAGAGATTAGCATGACACTTGTGCAAGAAAGCATTCCATATTTTTACAAATTGCTTAAATGGCCATACTACCAAAAGCAATATACAGACTCAGTGTAATCCCCATCAAAATACCAATGACATTCCTCACAGAAAAAAGTCCTAAAATTCATTTGGAAGAATGAAAGACCCAAAATTGCCAAAGCACTTCTAAGCCAAAGCAAAAACCAATGCAGGAGGTATTACAATATCTGACTTCAAATTATACAGCAGAGCTACAGTAACAAAAGCTGCATGGTACTGGCATAAAAGCATATCCACAGACCAATGATACAGAATAAAAGAGGCAGAGATAAACTCACTCATGCATAGTTACCTGATCCTTGACAAAGGTGCCAAAAACAAACATTGGAGAAAAGACAGCCTCTTTAACAAATGGTTATCCATATGTAGAAGAATGAAACTAGACCCTTTGCTCTCATCCTGCACAAAAATCAAATCAAACTGGACCTAGGAATTAGACCAGAAACTATGCAACTCCTAGACGAAAACAGAATCAACACTCTAGCATATAGGCACAGGCAATGACTTTCTCAATTGGATCCCTAAAGCTCAGGAAATAATGCTAAGAGTTAATAAATGGATGGCATCAAATTAAAAAGCTTCTGCACAGCAAAGGAAACAACTGGGAATGTGAAGAGAGAACCTACAGAATGGGAGAAAATCTTGCAGCTACTGTGGATGCATAAATATGTAACAACAAATCCCATCAATATGTACGACTACAATGCACCAATACAAAAATGTAGAAAAAGAAACAACATTTTTTAGAAAAATAATATTCTATTGATACTGGAATTGAAAAATGGAATTATCTCTACATTTGTGTAAATGACCATAATATATATATATTTATCTAAGGCATTTGATGAGACTGGCTATTGTTTGGGGGCACAGTCTGGGACCTAGAGCCACCACAGACCACTTCTGTCTCCCTAAAATCTCTCCCTCACCTTGAAATTCCTCTGATCCTGATGTGCGTGCCTCTGATACATAAACAGCAAAGTCAGTCAATACAAGCAGAGGGATAGATACATAAAGCTGACACCTAAATTTTATACTAATGACTTTACAAGTTCAGACTATGTTCCATTCAGGAAAAAAAAAAGTCACAAAAAACCCAGATCATAAATACACACAGACTAAGTCCATAATTATTTTTAGCACTGTTTTTCAGGCAAGTTTCTTACTATGAAACTTATAAAATCAGCATTTTACTTTACTTGAGATGGTGTTTTTGATCATCTCTGTTACTTATTTAATGAATGTTTAATTTTATGCACTAAGATAGTTGTAAAGTTCCTCCCCCATTTGCACAACACACTCACACTCACACACCACACACTTTTTATTATTTTATCCTGTCTTAAATTCAAGGCTTTAATTAATGTCCTGAAATGAAATGTTCACTTATACCATGCAATTATGTGGGCAAAGTATGTAGGACGCTAGACATTATTAGCTATAATCATCCTTTAAAATAAATGCTTAAAATACATCATTTTGTAAAATTTTCCATTCTAGCTACAACATTTCCTTAATGATACACAGACTTTATATTTTATTTTTCTGTTCTAACAACAAAAAGAAGAAGAATGACACACGGAAAATTCATGAGCTTGTAAAAAAGGCTGAAAAATTGAAATGCCTTCTTTTATTCTTGCCTTCTAATCATTCCTTGTTAGTAGAGAATGAATAGTTATCATCCCTTTAAAAAAATTGTTCACAGTTGAAAAGTTTTCCCTGTACAGCAGACATCCAACAATAAATACAAAATGCTCTCACCTTGAATTGTCCTAATTCCTACAAGAAGTACTTCTTCCCCAAATCAAGAAAGACACAGAATTATAAGCAAATAATTCAGTTCTACTAAGGCATTATCTTGAAAAAATAAGCATACATTTACCCTTCTGTGGGTAGAAAAACATAACAAAAATATATTTATCCCTTCTTTTACTAGAACTGGGAGTTAATTAATGAATATATTTAACTGTGTTTAATACTTTGTTGTTTTCTTGAAAGCTTGGAATAGCCTATTTATTTATTGTGTTTGCTTAATCCTTACAGAATTTTGAAATGCAAACAATCCCTTCTTTAAATTTTCCCCTAGGCTAACAACATCAAAAGCAAGCTGAAGTGTTGCAGGAAATAATTCCACCTAGCAAGTTTATTTTCCAATGTAACCCATGTTTACAGGTGGGAAACTATTATCAGAGATGAGAATAAACTTGAACTCTATTCCCACAAGGTGTGTGTGCCCAGGGAAGGTGGTTAGCAAACTGCTGTCCCTGAGGGAACCAACACTGATGCTATGACATCCTCATAATCACAAGGACTTTTTCAAGGCAGTTGCTATAATCTAGGTAGTCCATTCAGAACACAGATTTATCCCTAGTAACAGGGAAAATAGGCTTCTCAGGAAGTACCACTTCTAAATCACAGGAATTATGAGCCAAGTACAGCTGGCAGGATGCTGAACACCCAGTTTCTTTCAATGGGTATATTTTCATGCTCACACTAAACCATCTCTGAATGAATCTTCAGAAACTGAGACTAAAACAGGCACTTTGAATAATAAAGTATTTCTAGAGTATAAAACTGTTGACATTTCATTTCTCTATAAAATTATTAATCCTAAGATTTGTATGCCCATGATCATTGGATGAGAAGGGATAGGAATTGATAGAACAGATATTTAAACATCATTCTTTTCTTATTTAATTTTTTTCCTGGCTTTTCTACCCACAGACCAGTATGAGATTTTTTAAGCCATGGTAAGAAGTATGTTGTGCCATGACAGTGTGTGAAAATGGGAGCAGAGAGTCCTGAACATATCTGAACTGAGGAAATTTTAAAAGCCAGACCCCAAAGCTGGAGAGTCTAGCCCTACCAATCTAAGGAAGGCTCAGTGATGTGCCTTTTACAAGGGCTCTTCAGGTGGTTCTGATGTACAACCAGGCTTCAGAATCAGTGAAATACAGAATGTTTTTATTTATACCTATCTTATTTTGTTAAATAATTTCCCTAATTTTTCTGCAACTTTTCACTCAAGCCCCGATTACTACACTCAAATCTAATATATTGCAATTCTCTTCAAGACTAAAGAAATTTATGATTAACATAGGAAACAGAGAGCCAAGTATGATGGCACATGCCTGTAATCCCAACAACTCAGAAGGCTGAGACAGGAGGATCACAAGTTTGAAGCCATCCTCAACAACTTAATGAGACACTGTCTCAAAACAAAAATAAATAAATAAATTCCATAGGCAAAATATGGTGTGATAACATGCTGACCCCTGTAATAAGCTAAGCTTTGATGTCAAATGTTACCTTTACAGCTACACAATAGGGCAGCATTTATGCCAATAAACTGCACCATATTTTCATTCCTGCCAGATTATAATATTAAACTAAGAAGTTATGGGAGATCATATAGAGTTAACCAAATTTAATAAGCCTTTGAGAAAGTCTCTAAATTTCCCCTCTCTTTTGCAGAAATAAAGTTGTTTAAGAATCAAAGAATTGTGGAGTTCTGAGGTGAGAGAGCAGATGAAAATTCCTTGGCTTAAGAAAGCTATTCATAATTTATAGCTCATCTCTTCATAAAACACATTCACATTAATAAAATCCCTCTAGACCATCAAGAATAAAATAAATCATAATGAGGATGATTAAAGTAACATCAACAGGAGTATTTCAATTTGAATTCTGTTTCAGCTAAATGTTTATTTGCATAATTCTATATAGTTCTCTAATAGGAACTACAAAGGTACACAAAAGATATACAAAGTTTCTGCTTTCAAAACACTCAAAATGTAAAACAGTACACACAGTAATAAAGAGGCAAATAATAATAAAAGGAAGTATATAGGCAGATATCAAAATCAATGGTACACATACAAAAAATAAGAATTCAGACTAGAGTTCCAGGGGGTGAACCCTGTGTTGTATCCTAGAAGATGAATATTATTTCTATATCTGAACAGGAGAGAAGCATGTAATAAAAAAGAACTTGAATAAAATCACAGAAATGTGAGAATCTTGCTTTAGTTGGTAGCCTTGATTTCGAGGAATCATGAGAAAAGGTATTGGTAATTTCATTAGCAAAGGAGGAGGACCTGAATGAAGTACGTGAACCTTATCCTGTATGCTCATGATCACCACATTTCTTTAATCATAAAACCCTTCCAATTTTGAAATTGCATTAAAGATACACAGCTTTTTAAAAAATCATATTTCATTCAACCATTTAGTTTAGTGATTTTAAAAGAACGAAATAAAGAAGAAATAAAAAAACTTTAAATATATTCCTAATCATGACAGTTTCATCCCATCATTACTTGGTATTCTCAAGGCACAGTGTCTACTAGGGATCAGGTTCAACCTAAGAATAATGGTTGAACACTCATATTTCAGACAATCCTTCAACCAGTTTCAAACAATATGGCAATAAGATTTGATTAGATAATCATGTTTAGTCTTACATGACAAAGAACTCTGAAAAGGAGAGTTGGCTACGTCATTTTTGAGACAGTATGAAAAATATTTCAGTAATGTTTTTGTTGATTTCTTGTTGAAAAATATTTTGGGTACACAGGGTTAAATAAAACATATTATTAAAAGTAACTTCATCTGTTCTTTACTTTTTAAGTGTGTCTATTAGCATAATTAGCATCACATATATGGCTCACATTGTATTTGCACTGGACAGCACTGCTCTAGACATGAATGTGGCTGAAGTGTCAATGATGACAGAAAGCATGATTGTTTTCAGGAAAGCTTTAAACATTCTATCACATTCATTCCCTTAAATTAACTTTGGAAGAGTACATATCTTGTTTTTTAACTATCACATATTTTACGAACATTCAAAGAGAATATATAAAGGGAAAAGTCAAAGGGAATCCATGAGCAAGATACACAGAGATGAAAATTATGAGATTAAAATGCAACCAATAAGAGCAGCAATACCCTTTTTCTTACATACCATAATCCATTTTTAGTATTATTTATAACATCCCTATTTTCATTAGACTATAGCTATGGATCTATCAACAGTTCTATTACAACATCCAAAGATAAAATTCCTTTCTTCCTTGATATAAAAGTTAGTATGAAATGGTCTATAAGTAAACATACAATTCTATTTGGAATCAGCATTGGAGAAAAATATACTTTATAGCTGTATGATATTAAAGGTTTGCTACAGTGACCAAATAATAGAAGTAAAATTTTAATAGAAACACCAGATACCATTTAATGTTACTTTTTACTATTACCTAATATTGCCCAATATTTATTACTATGACTTAAAGGTTTTTTGTAAGATTTGTCTGTGTGTGCTGCTGAGGATCAAACCCAAGACCTCATACATGCTAAGTGTGCATTCTACCACTGAGCTACACTCCCAGCCCCTACAAGTTTTATTCTTTCAAACTCCATTTAATAAGTATTTGACCATGAGAAAATGTTGAAGGAAGAAATATCCACAGGGCAAATTAAGAAAATAATAATTAGAGATTCAACTGTTCATTAAGACAGGGCTCAATTTATTCAATGTTTATCAGGAAAGTCGCCTCTCCTTATCATAATGTTTCTGTAAATATCAAGTTGTGTTAATATGTCTTATCAATAGAATATAAGACCTATGGGCACAAAACTTTATTATTCAAAACTTATTACTACAACACTGTGGTTGGCACACGCTATGTACTTAATATCTTATAAGCAATGGAATGGATAACTTATTAATCCACCTTTTCTTTCAACAACATTCATGAACATAGAGAACTACTCTATTAAACCCTGGAGGTAAAGATGAATAAGACATGAACCTCAACCTCAAAATGTTTTCAATTAAACTAGAAAAGTACAGATAGTAAATGTGAAATATAGCAAGTACAATGAGTGAGATTTTCACAAAATTCTGTGTAAGCATATTGAAAATTTCCTGGGAGTTCTGTGGGAGAGGGAAGGGGTCAGGAAATGTTTCTTGAAATAAATGAGTATTAAATGATGAACAACAGTTGTCCGAAGGAAAAACAAGAAAAAGAACACCTAAGACAGAAGGAAGCATAAAGATGAGAAAAACAAGGGGGTGCTCAGAAATGACAAGTTCCACATGGCTGTGGATTAAATGACAGGCAGAGAGCTGGAAAAGGAGCCAGGGGCCAGATTTTAGAGTTGTTCTATTTTGTTTCTTGTGATGGGTAATGGGGAGTCTTTAAGAGTCTTAAGTAGGAGATGATAGGTTTTTATATTAGATAATTTCTCTGGCAACTATGCAGATGATAGATTGGACAGAAGGAGGAACAGCACTCCAGCAGTCAAGAAAAGCAGTGATAAGGACTTAACTAAAACAGTAGCATCTGCAAAGAGAGCGTCTAATTTACACAATGCTTAAGACAGAAATTCTTAATCTCTATTAGAAACATGTGAGAGCCTGTTTCTGCCTGCCGAGCACACGCCACCCCTTATGAGTATCTGACACTGTCAACTGTTAGGAGGTGTATAATTGTGTCATGGACCTCAGGTATTTGGAGAAGAAAATGTTGGAGAACCATATATTTATAAGGTACAATCACCTGGACTTAGTAACTAGATAATCATGTGGAGGTAGAAAAGAAAGAATCTAGGATCACTGAGTGAATCTGATGAATGATGGAATCATCAATTAAGATGGGCAAGTTAGAGTGGGAGATGATTGGGAATATCTAGATGGAAAGGTCAATGGAGGTTAGAAATATAAGTTTAAGATGCAGAAAATATCTGAGCAAGAGAACCAAAACAATTAGAATATAGATGATAGATAAAATACAGGTAAAGGAATCTCATGTCGATCCGGAAGAAACAGAGTCAAAACAGAATCTAAAAATACTGCTGAGAAAGTGGACAAAGAGCAACTCAATAAGACAGCTCAGACCAATTGCCCAGAAAGGAGGAGAGGAAAGAAGGACCAAGAGAATGAGTGGTATCATGAAATCCTCAAGCAGAGAGAATTTCAAAAGAGAGGTATTTGTCAAGAATGAGTGACAGAAAAAAAAAGTCCAATAAGATAATTACCTAGAACTGGTATTGATGAACTTAGCTGAATTTTATGAACACATGGAAGCAGCAGGCAGAAATGAATAGGAATTGAGGAAATGACTAAAGGGAAAAGAGACTACTCTTTGAAGAAGTTAAAATATAAATTGCTGGGGCTGGGGTTATGGCTCAGTGGTAGAGTGCTCACCTAGCCCCGATGAGGCATTGAGTTCAATCCTCAGCACCACATAAAAATAAAATATAGATATTCTGTCCACCTTAACTAAAAAACAAATATTTAAAAAATATATATATATAAATTCCTTATTGCTGCCCTCCTTCATTATTGTGTTTACATACTAAAAAGAATGTGTCTATCATTTTTAAATTTGAAAAATGTACAATCACATTAACTATAGTGGAAGCAGGAAATACAGATGATATCCCTATTTTTAATGCAAAAATCCTAATACCATCTAAAAGTCCACCTAGACTGAAAGCAAACAGACCATGCTCAAACCAAATTCCCTTGATCCTTCTTAATTTAAGCTGCTATCAACTTTCAAAACAAGTGAGAATGGCCTAAGTCAAAACAGAGACTGGTTCTACCAAACAACTGAAGTCTATTTAAATGAAGCTTTATTTTCCCCCTTCATCTTATTCTCTAAACTCCAATTTCAAATGTGATCTACCACACAGGTCAATATACTGTCATAAAAATGAGAGAAGAAGAAGGGATGACAAAGATCTGTGCCTTTTTTTTCCTCAAAGCAACAGAGTCCAGACGACTCCATAAAATACATTTAGAGGAAGTCTAAGAGATCCGTATATATGAGACCATAACTTGTTGATCATACTTACTGGATCTCATGTGTCGTGGTATTCCTTTAGTCACTCATTCAACAAATAATAAGTACCTAGCATTTTGTCAGGCAAAATGCCTGGTGTTGGGGATATAGCTCTTTGTAAGCACAAAAGGTTCACAATTGAAAAAGCTATGATCTTAAAGTCTGGTACATGCTATAATTGAAGAAGGAGCAAGAGTTCTTACTCTATTTGGAAGTACTGAGAAGAAATAGTCAGAGAATGCTTCCTGAAGAAGTCATACTCAAGCTTAAATCTAGAGCACACATGTAAGTCAGTCAAGTGAATAGGAAAAGAAAGAATGCCCTACTCAAGGTTCAGAAGCAAAATAGAATATGGAACATTTCAGAAAGTTAAAAGACATTTGATTTGAGTGGACTCAAGCATGGATGGAAGAACGGTAAGGAATGACACTGGAGAGGAGGGTAATTAGGTCCAGATGATGGGTGGTATGTATTGTAGGCAGTCTCTGAGGAGGCCACAGTGATCCCAACATATGTGGTCATCATCTCTTGAGTGTGGACCAAATTACTGCTTCCCTTCTAACAAAGAGTACACAGCAAAAGTGACAGAATGTCACATCCAAGATTTGTAACTTCTACCATGGGAACTCTCATTTTTCTGTGGGTCATTTATCTGAGGAAGTCAAACATTATATCTGAGGCAGTCCTTTGGAGAGGCCCACATGTTCTCTGAAGCCACATGAGGGAGTTTGGAAGTAGATTCTTTCTAAATTACATCTGGAAATGAGTATGGTCCTGGTTGACACCTTGACTGCAGCTTTGTGAAGACCCTAAGTCAGACCCACCCACTCTTGAATAGGTGACCTACACACACTGTGAGAGAATAAATATGTACTGTTCCAGCTATTAGGTTTTGGGTGAATTTGTTAACATGCAATGAATAGCTAATATACTATGTTAAAGAACTGAACTGAGCACTAACCTAAGGGAATAAGAATTTGAAGGGGTTTTAAGCAGGAACAACCCTCAAACATACTCCTGTTTGCAATTTTAAAATTGCAAAAATCTGGAAACATCAATAAAAATAAACATTTAAGCAAACAATCATTTCTGCTAAAAAAAAAAAAAACTAGTATAAAACCTTAATATCTATGTACAATGTCCATCTTCTCAAATGAAGCAGCCAACAATCAACCTCATTTTGATTGACATATAAAAACATAAAAATGGAGCTGGGCACAGTAGCGCAAGCCTGTAATCCCAGCACTTTGGGAGGCTGAGACAGGAGAATCGTGAGTTCAAAGCCAGCCTCAGCAACAGCGAGGCGCTAAGCAACTCAGTAACACCCTGTCTCTGCATAAAACCCAAACTAGAGCTGGGGATGTGGCTCAGCGGTCGAGTGCCCCTGAGTTCAATCTCCAGTACAAAAAATAAAAAAATAAAAAAAATTGTGCATACTAATGAGGTAACAATGATTTGACACATGAATACATTGTGTAATGTTTAAATCTTGTCAAACATATCTGTTTCCTCATTTATTATTCTTTATGATGAAAGCTTCCAAAGAAATTAAACAGAATACACAAAAAATTGAAAAGATATCCTATGTTCATGGATTGGAAAAATCAATATTGTTAAAATGTTCATTCTACCAAAGTGATCTTCAAATCCAATGCAATTCCTGACAATGGCATTCTTCAAAGAACAACTCTGAAATTTATGCAGAATCACATATACACACACAAAGCAGCAAATATCCAAGGCCATCTTGGGCAAAAATAACCAAGCAGGAAACATTACACTTACTGATTTTAAAACATACTA